>PVKV010013153.1:0-19881 GCA_004027835.1 Alouatta palliata | reverse complement strand
CTTATGTAAAAAATAAACTAATAATTTAGCAGTTCCAAGTGGCCAAATGGCATTTTGAAAAGTACATAAAAGAAATGGTTACAGAGATTTTTAAGAAGCATCTTCCATATCCACATCCTCTTGCAACTGCTGTACCATTTTCTCTTCCAAATGCTTCCCTTTGCCTGCAACAGGGGCTCGGATAAGATGGATGTTTTGCGTGACTTCTTTGACATCCTGAACTTTCTGTAGCTCTTTATTTTTTCTCAGTCTGTTCATTATAAACTTAGCTTGGCGTTTCTGTTTGATCTCTTCAACTCTCTTCATTGCATCAATAGTTTTATTCCATAGCTCTCGCTGGTATTTGATAGGTTCATTTCTACGCTTTTCAAATTCAAATGAATTATCCACTGTAAGCTCTTTACCGGCTGCTTTCCGGAATGCTTTGGTCCACCTAACTTTGGGAGGATTGCGCTTCTTTTTAAAGTTTTTATGACACTTAGATTTACAAAATCTGAACACCTTGCAGTCGTTGCGGACGAACATCATGCTGTGGCCAGGGTAGAGGGGCCCGGAACAGAAATAACACTTCTCGATATGCATATTGAACCCGCGTGGGTCCCCACTAACCAAACGCCAAGCCTCGGAGCAACTAAATTGTTTTGTAACACATAGGCTAAATGCTTGAAGGGATGGATACCCCATTTTCCATGATGTGATAATTTTGCATTGCATGCCTGTATCCAAACATCTCATGTACTTCATAAATATATATACCTACTATGTACCCACAAAAATTAAAATAGAAAATTTTAAGAAAAAGAGTAACCTGAATATGAGCACTGCAATATTACAATCGTCAATCTGATAACCAAGATGGCTACTAAGTGGCATAGACAAGGTGAATACATTGGACAAAGAGAAGATTCACATCCCAGGCAGGATGCAGTGGAACAGCGTGAGATTTCATCCCCCTCCCCCAAAAGGCATGCAACTTATGAATTATTTCCAACTTATGAATTATTTGTTTCTGGAATTTTTCATTTAACATTGTGGACCATGGTTGACCACAAGTAACTAAAACCATGGAAAATAAAACCATGGATAAGGGAGAAATATGTATTTCACATATTATCATATTTTAGTGTCACAGTCACCTAAGAGGTAGCTTCAATTATTTTTTTCAGTGTTACAGCCAAAGAGACAGAATTGGGGAGGATTAAATGACTTGCCCGATGTCACATTGCCACGTTATGTCATTATAAAACAGGACTGAAACCCAGATCTGTGTGATTACATCTCGTACTTATCACCTCTTTACCTGATATTTCATACCTTCTATGGATTCACTCTTGGACTCAAAGATAGCCTAAGATCCACTAGTTATGGTGTGCATCTAATTTCAAGACTGTCAGGCTCTTCGATGGCCAAGCCCCAAACCCTTGCTGGAGGGCAAGTTGTCCTGCCCCATCAAGCAGCCAGCTGCCCTCAGTTATGGTTTAGAAGGCTGAGCAACTCTTGCTTGGATTTTCTTTCTCTCGATTTTTTTTTTCCATGTTGAGGTCAGTAGGTTAGACACCCTCTGCTTTGGAAATCTGTAAGGCACTTGAAAAGACAAAGCTTTTTATATCTGCAGGAAAGGAGACCCCTGTCACATTAAGGGAAACCATGAGTGCTGGTCCCACCCCTCAGCCATCTGGGTCTTGCTTGCCTCCTCTAGCTCTCAGCTGTCCCTTCCCTGCTCCCTCAATCATCCCCTAAATTCATACTTGGTTCAGGAGAAAGCCATGGTTTTACAAATAGCTTCATGGTCATTGCTTTGAATTACCACAATCCCTTGGGTAAACTATGAGATTACAAAATTTAACTTTAAAAGTAGTTACTTTATGGCCAGCCGAGTCATGATACTGCCATTTCATCTCACATCATGGTGACCTCATCCTCCACTGTGGGCCTGAGATGCTAATCAAGAAAGGCCTAGGCTTGGGGAGGTCCAGACAGTCAAGAGTCAGTGATGCCAACATCTGGAAAGCACAGTTTTGTCCTTCCTTCCTGGAGTGGTGGGAAGGAAGAAGGAACTGAGGGAACTGAGGAGGCATATACTGCTGGACTCTGCTGCAGAGATTTTGAGTGGTAGTATGGCCATGCAAGCTTGTCTGGGTGGATTGTAACCACCCAACGGGTTCTTTCTGCTCACTGCACAAACAAAACCATTCTACAGCGTTGCAATAGAAAAAGAGTTTAATTGACATGAGGCCAGCCACACCCTGTGGGAGACAGAGTTATTACTCAAATCAATCTCCTCGAAGGCTCACAGGTTAAAGGTATTTTTCAAAGGTACTTATGGGGAAAGGGTGAGGGTGGCTAGGCAATGGATGCTTGCTGCTGATTTGGCTGGGGGATGGAATCATAGGGGTGTGAAAAACGATCCTCCTATGTGCTGAATAGATTCTTGGTGGGGCCACGGGAGCAACTGGCAGAGGATCCAGATGAAGCCTGGTGTCAAACATGCAAAAAAAAACCTGAAGAGATATGTCAAAATGCCAATATTAGGTTCTACAATAGTGATGTCATTTGCAGGAGTAATTGGGGAAGTTGCTTATCTTGTGACCTTCAGAATAATGTCTGACAACTGTTTATGTCTATACCTTAGCAGAAGTCAGGCTTCTATTCTCCTCCTAGCCTGGTGGTCTTGGATTAGTTTTACAAAGATGGTTGAGTTTTGGGAGAGGGCTATTATCATTTAAACTAGAAGCTAAATATCTCTCAAAGTTAGCTTGGCAGCTTGAAGGTTAAAGGAAAGAGGGGTATTGACTAGATCAGATCTCCCCTCTACCATTATTTTCTCACTAATACAATTTTTTGCAAAAGTGGTTTCAGCACTGTGATGATTTTCCAGTTCCATGCCCTGTCTAGGTCCATCAAACCCCCAGTTAAAGGTTTGTTCCCCCATCTTTACCAAACCCAGATTCTGGGATTCATCCTGCCCTGAATCAGTGAAAAATATATCTCCATCCCTACCTCGCCAGCTTAAAGCTCAAGCAAGCGACTTCTGGGTCTGCTCTGATCTCAAAATTGCAGTCCAGTAACTGGGCTCTTGTCCCTTCCCTTATGTACATGTACCTGCCTTGTACTCAATTCCTATGACTAGGCTTCTCTTTTATTCCCTCAATATCTGAGGCCCTGTAGTTCCCTAGGTACCCAAATTATTCCAGCATGAGAAAGGGTATGTGGGGAGCAGGGGGCTTCCTGGCCAATCCTTTCAATCCCTACCCAACCTGGGTCCTTTCCAGCAATTGGATTCCTTCAATTAAATTCACATATTTAAATTTGAAATGTTATCAGGTGGCTCCCTGGTAGGAAAGATGAACAAATAAGCATTCATCCACTTCTGCCTATTTTCTCTCTTGTCTCTTCCTTATTTTTGTTAGTCATATTAATATTTTTACTTTATCTGGATTTTTAACAAATTGGTAATGTACCCCTGCTGCTTGATACCAGCTCCCTACCTAGACGCTTGTATCCAGTCTGCTGCCAAACTCCCTGGATGCTGGCTCTGTCTCCCTGTAGGGCACTTATCTCTTCCTTGCTTCCAGGCCTCCTTAGTCCTGACTGTTGGGCCTAAAAACTACTCTTTCCTGGGCCTGTTGCTTAAACCTACTCTTGCCACCGACTCTGTTCCTCTTGGGAGTGCCTTTATCTGTAGATTCTGCTCTAAGGAGGTTCTGGCACGACCATCCCCAGCTGCCAAGAGACACAATGGCACCCTTAGCCAACCCTGTTCCCATATTTAAATAATATGGAGAAATTTTTTTTTTTTCCAATTTTAACTGAGACAACATTAGAGTTTTTTGGTTTTGTTTTTTGGTTTTTTGTTTGGAGACAGTCTTGCTCTGTTGCCCAGCCTGGAGTGCAGTGGCACAATCTTGGCTTACTGCAACCTCTGCCTCCCGGGTTCAAGCAATTCTCCTGCCTCAGCCTCCCAAGTAGCTGGGACTACAGGTGCGTGCCACCATGCCCGGCTAATTTTTGTATTTTTAGTACAGAGGGGTTTCACCATGTTGGCCAGACTGATCTCGAACTCTTGATCTCAAGTGATCTGCCCGCTTTGGCCTCCCAAAGTGCTGGGATTATAGGTGTGAGCCATCATGCCCGGCCAAAATTAGATTTTTTTGAAATGCATTTTTACCAATAAATTAGACTAGGGGGAATAACCTGCACCCAAAACACAAAAATTTAACGGCTTACAAAATAAATCTGCATGTAATCACAGATTAGATTGGATGACGGTGTATGAAGCCATTTAGATATTTTTTTTCCTCTACTATTTCCCCCAATCCCATTTTATTTATTTTTAGAGACAGAGTCTCGTTCTGTTACTCAGACTGGAGTGCAGTGGTGTGATCATGGCTTACTGCAGCCTTGACTTCATGGGCTCAAGCAATCCTCCCACCTCAGCCTCTCAAGTATCTGAGACTACAGGCATGCACCATCACACCCAGCTAATTAAAAAAAAAAAAAATTGTAGAGACTAAGTCTTGTTATGTTGTTCAGACTGGTCTCATACTCCTAAGCCCAAGTGATCCTCCTGCCTCAGCCTCCCGAAATGCTGGGATTACACGTGTTAGCCACCACACCCAGCCCCCAAATCCCTTTTTACGGGTTATTTTGTTTTGTTTCAGGAAATGAGGGATTCAGCATTGTCACAACCTCCTATTTTTTAAAAAAGAGGCCAAGCATGGTAGCTCATTCATACCTGTAATCTCACCACTTTGGGAGGCCAAGGTGGGAGGACTGCTTGAGCCCAGGAGTTTGAGGCCACCCTGGGCAACATAGTGAGACCCCATTTCTATTTAAATTAAATTTTTAAAAAGACAGTAAATAAAAAATAATAATACAATTTCTTTTAAAATGACAGTGGACTGATAAGTAGCTAATAGTTCATGCCCAAGGGGAAAAAGACCCCATTTCAGCTTTCCATGCCTTTTGCCACTGAGCAAGACTTTAAGCATGTCACAATCCTTACAGCCTCCAGACCTTACTCATGTGCTCCTACCAGGTGGAATGTCACTCCCCCTTCACTCCATTTATCTGAACCATACTCATTCTTCAAAACTCCAATCTAGTATTACCTTCTCCAGGAAGCACACCATTCTCCTACTTCTCAACCACCTGCTGCTGCTAAAATCTATCCCACACAATGTAGCACTTAATTCAGTCAGCTCTTAACTCCTAATATTTAATGTAAACTAGTTTAGACTCCACAATTAATCCCATAGGCATCCTTCTTGATCTCTTTCAGGGACACTTAGCAAAAGTCTGAGCCTGAAATTAGGGCTCAGCAAAGACATACTGAAGATATTTGTTCTAGAAACAAAATCAGACGTTTCCATTCTTTTAATATAAATGGTTAGAAAATGGAGTGTTCAAACACAGCCATTAAACAAACAAACAAACAAACAAAAAACAAAACAAAAAAAACCCTTCAGCATCCTGGGGAGCAGCTACCAAAGACACAACAGGTATTCCCAGGTCATTGAACCAGAGAGTGTTAGAGCGGAAAGGAATCTCAATCATCTACTCCCAAACTTTTAAACGGGTGCATGAATACCCCTCAGGGTCCATGGCAGTGTGCCAAAGGGGTCCACAAAGCCACAGGATAAACATGGCATGCTTTTCTAGAGTGTCAATTTTACTTGAGTATAAGAAATTTTTAAAACGTCTATATTAAAACAAATACAGCTATATCATGGAGGAGAACACAAACACTGCTCTCATTTTTAGGGTAAAACACAAGATCTCAAAGACACTTGGAACTTGCAGTAGGCTACTTTGGCCTACCCCATCCACCCCTCTCCCTTACCCAAGCTGGAATTTCATTTTCACTTTCCTCTGTCATTAGGGTTATTTTAATGAAAAATAAATAAATAAAAGTTTGAGACAGACTGATGTAGTCCAATCCCTTTTTTCACAATTAGGAAAACTGAGGCCCACAAGTGAGAGATAATTTGGCCAAAGCCATATACATTGAGTTCAGTGAGAGCTAGGACCACAGTCCACCTCCGTCAGAATGTACATTTCTTCCCAGCGACTTGCTCAGGTAACTACTGACTACTAACTATACTTCCTTGCTAACTCTGTGCCACATCTTGTACCTTTCAGGTTTTTTTTCTTGCCAAGGGCTATACAACCTATCCTTAGGGAAATGTGTAGCACCAGAAGCACTGAGAGCAGGCCAGACCCTTCCCTCTCTACAGCTTCAAATACGGTAAATAAAGATACATGAAATGCATGTAACTGATGAGATTCATACCCCTCCCAGAAACAGGATGAAGGTCAGTAATTTCAGGGTGAGAGTGGCAAAAAGGGGACGAGGTCCTGCTAATCAGAGGCCATATCCAGAAAGCAAAGAGCTGATTTCAAGATCTTGCTTTTTCCCTTCTTTGTGTAAGACCACCTCAGCAAGGCTCCAAGGAAACGAGCCTCAGTTTTTTTGGAGGTGTCCCTGCCTGGCTTCCCCGTCTTCTTCAGGCTAAAGGAATAAAATAACCACCTCAGGTAAAAACAGGAAGTGACTTTAGCTTCAAAAGAACCCAGCTTCACTGTCATGTATATTCTTCAGGCAAATTAGCAGAGGCTGCCTATAGATTTGCATACTTACATATACTTATTCACACCTTAAACCCACCCACGACTCTCACTGTTACACAGACATATGGAAATTCTTCTGCACACTGTCACAAATACAAACATAAGTACACATTTGTGTTGAGAAAACCAACATTATCATAGTCTGTCTCTGCCCACACTTCTCCTCCCCCAACACCCAGCCCCGATATATACCATTGAGACCCACATTCATATCACATACATCAGGTTGAGCAGTGATCCCAGTTGCCAGGGTTAGAGTCACATTCCATAGTGTTCCATTCCTCTCAAAGAACTAACAGATCATTTCACGAAGATATCATCACCTGCCAACTCATGTCAAGTTACAGCCAGAATACATGGCACATTACCCACCCCCACTACAGGTAGGCTCACAGGAGAATGACATCAGAGACAAAAGAGATTTGTGGCTCAGTGTCACTGCAGGAGACTGACCAGACAGGTAAGATGGGGGGCTTGTCCCAGCCAAAGAGATTTCCTTTCCTCTCTGGGCCCTAGAACTGGGGGTGGGAAAGTTGTCTGACTTTTTGCAGACTTCTCAAACTGTAGATACAGATCACCTAGGTTGAAAAAATTAGAAAAGAAAAAGACTGCCCCCTTTTCTTTTTTAATCTTTTTATTTTTTCTTTCTAATTTTTATTTTAGTTTCAGAGGATACACGTGCATGTTTGTTACATAGGCAAATTGTGTGTCATGGGGGTTTGGGCTACAGATTATTTTATCACCCAGGTAATAAGCATAGTACCCCATAGGTAGTTTTTCAGTCCTTACCCTCCTCCCACCCTCCACTCTCAAGTAGACCCTGGTAAGACTCCTCTTTTAACATAAATTTCTTTTTTTTTCTAGAAGATGATTGGGTCATGTTATACTACTTTTTCTTTTGAATAAGGCCCCAACTCCTAAAGAAAAGTGTAGTGATCAACAGCATGGTCTCTGGAGCCAGACACCAGGTCTGAATTTCAGCCCCATCACATACTAGTTGTATGACCTTGAGCAAGTTATTTAACCTCTTTAGCTTTCAGTTTCACAGTCTGTTTAAAGTCAGGATAATAATAGCATCTTCCTCGTGGTGGTATGATGTGATTTACATTTAAAGCTCTTAGAAAAGTGCCTGGCCTGGCCCTTAAGAAGCTCAATAAATGGAATTATACAAAGGAGTAATTTCCTGTTTTTCCCGGGCCTTTATGCCCTCACTACCTGCTTGCCCACCCACAGCTGACAATGTGGTCACCCTGTTTCTGAGTCATGCCTTCTAGAGCCCAGAGAGAACAAGACTGGCCCAATATCACACAGAAAGATTAATAGGATTGGAATTGATTGCTTTGGGGTGACTCAGCAGGCCAGTAGCCAGTGTTCTTATCTACTTCATCTCCTCCTTAGGAAAAAATGAGCATAGTTGGAGGAAACCTTGGGAGGAAATATGGCTGGAGCCAGGCAGGATGTAAATAATATTAAGAACAATAACAACTTAATATGTGCCAGGCACAGCTTTAAGTACATTCTGTGTGTTTTATTCAAACCTCACAGCAACCTTATGAATTGATGACTACCATTATCACCTGCATCATACTGAAGAGAAAACAGGCTGCAACACCTAGAATGGCTTAAAGCTGGGGTTATGAACCCAGGCAGTCCGACACCAGAGACAGAGCGTTCAACCACTACACTATACTGCTGTCCACATAAAGCAAAGAAAACAGAAGGATAGATGAGGCAGGAACAAAGGACAATGGAGCGATACAAGTTCTTTTTGAAGTAAATTGATTGAGGCAATCTAGTGTTTTGGCTAAGCACTAATTTAAGACCAAGGGTTAAAAACTAACTGGGTTTAAGGTTTACCTCTGCTACTAGTTATTGATTTTCTTTGGGCCTTAGCTTCCTCATCTGTAAAATGGGAATAAAACTAACAAGTATTTCACAGGACAGGTGTCATAGCTCACATCTGTAATCCCAGCACTTTGGGAGGCCAAGGCAGGAGGATTGCTTGAGGCCAGGAGTTTGAAACCAGCCTGGGCAACACAGTGAGACCTCATCTCTACAAAAAAAAAAAAAAAAAATTTTTTTTCTTAATTAACCGGGAGTGGTGGTACATGTTTGTAGTCCTAGCTGCTCAGAAGGGTGAAGTGAGAGGATCACTGGAGACCAGGAGTTCAAGGCTATACAGGGCGCCATGATTGTGCAACAGCACTCTAGCCTGATTGTCAGAGTGAGATCCTGTCTCTAAAAAAGTAAATAAATAAAAATAAAATTGAAAACTAACTAGCATTTTTTAGAGTTGTGATAAGGTTTACAGAAAATAATGCACATAACATGCCAAAGGCAGTGCTTAACGCACCTCCGTAAGTACTCAGCAACAGCAACTAATGTCACTGGCTGTGCCACCTTCGGGATTTGCCTAGCTATACAGCTCCCCCTGCCCCTTCCCAGGGAAAAGCATTTAGGGAGGAAAAAAAAATTTGTAAATTATCCAGAAAATGAAGAACTGAGCAGAGTAACAGTTCTAGACATCCTTTCCCACCTCTCAGGAGTATATATGGGCATGGGGTTGGGGGTGGTTAGTGAGCACCAGCATTATCAGCATCACCTTCTCCTTTCTCAAGGAACAGAGCCTGCCAGATTATACCCCAGCCTTTGATTGCTTATAGCCTGAGTCAGAATCCTTTTTTTTTTTCCTTCAGTTTTGTTTTTCCATGTCCTTTTCACATCAACCCTGTGAGGTACTGGGAAACAAGGAGGTAATTTCAAGTGCGTTAAGTGTCTTCCATGTGGTGGACACAATGCTTCCACTTTCCGTCAGTGCACAATACCTCACAATATTACTGGAAAGGGATGTACTTCTCCTCACTTTATAAATGATGCCCTGAATCCAGGGATAGGATGCTGTCTTCTTTCATGTACATTTTCCTCTCATCCCATCTATTCAGTACTACTCTGGCCTGAGGTTGCATCCTGCTGAGGATTTTCTGTAAACTGAACTACAGTATTCTAACATTTCACTGTCCTCAACACACCAGTCTTTGCATAATCGAAAATCCCATGAGTTGAGAGTAATTTGCCACCAGTGGAGGTGAGATCAACTTATGACTCTGCTGCTTACTCGCTATAGGATTCTGTACTAGCCACTTAACCTCTCCCTCTATTTCCTGATTTCTAATATGGGGATATTGACACCTTCTACTCCATGAGGTTATGAAAATAACTTTCTTCAAAGTGCTCTGTCAACTGGAGATGCTTGACATAGAAACATTATTTAAAACAGAACCATCAGATAGCTTAATCTCAAAGGAGCCCCAGAAGGGCAATGGAATGCCTGTATCTCTGACTTTCTAACAAGTAGGACACCAGATCCGCCAACTATGGTTGGTGACTTTGCGAATGTTGGGGGACAGAGAATGCAGGAATACCCTGAAGTGACTGTTGAGGAAATGATCTTTGCCATAATCAGTGTGTAATCTATATTATCATGGAGAGATCTGAATCCTTTATATAACATTCTTCTAAAAGCAGTATCATCTCTACTATTTTATGTGGCACTCAATACTTATTTGAGGTATTGGTCACTGTTGGAAAGTGCCCAGCATTGTGTCCACCACATGGAAGAAACTTAACACATTTGAGATGAAATTAAAACTGTTTCACTTCCTTTGTTTCTACTTTCCCTTTCCCACAAGTGCTCCGTCTGAATTTGCAAAATCCTTCCCATCTTCCCTTCTAGGCCCATCCATTACAAAGGACACCTTAGTCCGGAACCAGGCCCTAAACCTCCAGATCAGTCTTTCTGAATCCGCGCAGCACTGTGCACCTGATACTGTCTTGCACTGCAGTCATTTATATACTTGTCTCAACCTCTGCCCTTCCTTCCCCACCTTCCCATTCAATTCACAAACTCTTTGAAGGGAAGAAGGAAGAAAGAAAGACTGATTCCTTTTTATTTCACTAACCTAATAGTTGTTTTATGTCAGTCTCATTTTATAAAGCTTTTAATAATGGAAATTTTTATATATAATTTCATGTATATATAAAGTATAAACACCAATATACCCCTGATCCAGCTTAACAGTTAGCGACACAAGGACAATAATCGCATCTACACCTCCACTCATTCTGCCTTCTTACTTTGACTAACGTAATAGCAAATCCCAGACAGTGTATGATTTCATCCATAAATACTTCAATATGAACGACATTTGTTGCACTTCTATGTCCCCTACAATTGGAAGATGACTTGCATTTATGTTCCCTGCTACTGGGCGCACCTCAGATTATTTCTGAGTGTGCCTATTATGTACCATATTTTGTGCTTGGCTTCAGAGGTTCTGTCTGAGCTGTGGAGGCACACCAGCACCAAGCCAAAATATTCCCAACCGATAATTGCTACGGTTCCAGGGAATGAGCTCAGGGTGCATGTGGGAGCCCAGCAGCAGGGCCCTGAATTGCACTAATTGAGCGGAATCGGGTTTTCTCATCTCATGGGGACCCTGAGTTCAAAGTGACCACGAGACTAGGGGTCTCCAGCAGGAGGCGCTGCAAAGAGACGGGGTGGCGTGGGGCCCACTGGGTTCAGCGTCTCCTGAGGGAGCCTGGAAAGGTGGCCATCGCCGGCTGCGGGTGCAAACCAAGTAACAACTCCGTTTAATAGGTGAGCCGGACGCCGAGTGCCAGGGCCCAAGAGGAGCCCCAGGATTCAGGTTCCGGGCAGAGGTGCAGGGGTGCAGGGCAGGTCTGGCACCTGCTCCCCAGGACTTCTGGACGCTGCGCGTTGACCTGGTTGCCACAGGTTCCTGTCCCAACTGCCGCTCTTCCTGATAGAATATATCTCGGAGCAAGGCACTGGACAGAACGAGGAAACACCTGTTTCCAGCAAGAAACGAGGTAGGGGGGAAGCCCCCACCAGGCTTCCAATGGCCTCTCATTGAGCTTGCTCTCGAGAGCCTTGTAAAAGCGCGCCCAGAAAGCCAGCGGAGATCATTTTTCAAAAAGATCGCTTTCTATTTCTTACTCCCTCCTCCTTTTCCTAAGCCTAAGCTGTAACGTCTCTTTCTTTAAAAACAAAACAAAACAAAAAAAGTCGTCTTTCCTCCGAGGGGTTTCCCGCTCCTCTCAGACCCTCGTCTTGGTGTCTACAAGGACCACCACCCCCAACCCCAAATTTTGCAACTGCATTGGCTTCCGGGTTTTTCATTTCCTCAGTATTCCGCTAACCTATACAGGTGGGAATTAGGACTTGGGGGCCGTGGAACAAAGAAACCAGAGATTCCCTGTCCAGGGTCAGACACCCCTTCAGCAGCCTCCGACCAACTGGGGAACAAGAGGAGATCAGGAGCATGTGAACCCCCCAACTCCGGTCTCACGGCACTTTCCAAAGGCTAGCATAGCAACCCGAGGACGCGTGGGAGGTAGGGACAGCCCCCGGGCAGCAGACAGACAGACCCCCACGGAACAGGCCTTGAGTGGCCGTGCGCGCCAGCGGCCTCCACGCACTGTGCTCTGTTATTTCATCAGCAGTTTCAGAAGAACCTGCCAAAAGCAGTTATGCCTCACTGCAATGTGTAGCTTTTTCCTGCCATTTTTTCATAATAAAAGAGGGAGTGAAGCTCGCTCGCTCTCTCCCTCCACCCCCCTCTCCCAAAAAGAGCCAAATGGATGCAAGAAGGAAAAAAAAACCCCACACACCAATCTCCGAGGGGATGCCAATGAGGTGTGGCTTGTATTTAAATATCCAATATGTCAATGTAAGGGGAGTGGGTATGTATATAAAGTGCCGTTTGCATCTGATAGCTCGACGAAGCCAGCTATGAGAGGCCGGAGGAGATGGATGCGGAGGGGAAAAGGCACTTTGACTGAGAGCAAGGTCAGGAGCGCGCTGCCCCACGCTCCCCGCCGCTGAGAAGTTCCTTGGACGCGAACAGACGTCGACTGCAGCTCAGCAGAGCGCGGAGAGAGCGAGCTAGCGAGGGAGCGCCGCCGAACCGCCCGCGCCCGCCGCGGGGAGAGGCAGTTCGCGCCCCGTGGCCCCGGCTCGGACCGCGAGCGCCCAGCACAACCCGCGCCGCAATCGGCCCAGCCATGGCAGAGGTGGGGGGCGTCTTGGCCTCCTTGGACTGGGATCTACACGGCTTCTCCTCGTCTCTGGGGAACGTGCCTTTAGCTGACTCCCCAGGTTTCCTGAATGAGCGCCTGGGCCAGATCGAGGGGAAGCTGCAGCGTGGCTCACCCACAGACTTCGCCCACCTGAAGGGGATCCTGCGGCGCCGCCAGCTCTACTGCCGCACCGGCTTCCACCTGGAGATCTTCCCCAACGGCACTGTGCACGGCACCCGCCTCGACCACAGCCGCTTTGGTGAGGACGCGGTCGGGGGGACGGGAGGCGGGCGGACGGCGCGCTAGGGAGCCGACAGCTCCGGGCTCCGGCGTAGGGCCCGCGGACCGCCCACCGGCTTGGTGTCGTCCGCGCCAGTCGAGGCAAGACACGACGGCGCGGGCGTGGGCCGCTCGACATCAGGGGGCCCTGCACCCTCGGACACTCTGGAGGGGGCGGGGGCGCCTTGCGGTGAGGCCTCTCCTTTCGCTGCTCCACCATCACTCCCCCGGGAGCAAGGGGCTTGTTTTGGGAGTTGGACTCTAAGTCTTGGATGAAAGCAGGTGGAGCTGAGAGAAGGGTGGGAGCTCTCGCCTTGGAGGCCGGGACCGTGGCTGCTGCGCAGGCCGAGCCTCGAGGGCAGCAGGGCTGTGGCAGCTGATTTCCTGGAACCGGATCCTGCATGGGCCATGGGCATATGAGGCGGTCGGCCCGCACTCAAATCGCTTTTGGCCGGTGGGTACCGGCCAGCTGTAGCATCTGCCTGCCTCGGGGTCGCTCTGTCCAGGGTAGGAGCCAATCCAGGCAGCCTGGCACGAATTGGGAATCTAGGAAAACCTCGCGGTGTCCACCGTGTAAGGGTACAAGTCCTGGGGCAGCTTTTGCCGGAAACTACCTCTGGACTCCTTGCTTCAGTGAGGAAACCGTCCTGGGCCCACTCCCAGTCCCAGAAACAGTTGTCTCTTGGGCCTAAAAGAGTAAACGTTCAACCTCCACCCAGGATTGTCTCTGCCTGCCTGCCTGCCACTATACAGACTGTCAACACAGCTGCCTGTCTCACATATAGAACTAATTACACAATTAATATAAGCCTTGATCTATGATGAAGATCATTAGGTTTCTAAGCAGATGTGTTCACTCCTCAATAATTTGCCATTTTTATTTTCAATTTCCAATTCTCTACTAAGTCATCATGGGAGTTCTGTGACAGCTATCTTTGCCCCTCCCCATCTTCCAATGTCCTCTGCTTCCTCCCAAGGACCCTATAATCCAAGAAGGACACCTTTTCCCCCAAGCCAGTAAGATATTCTGCCTACACTCAAACATGACACCCTTCCCTTCGTTTTCCCACCCTCCTTCTTGCCAACATCCCCCTGCTACCCCCTCAAACCTCTCCATCCTCCTATTCTCCATGCCTTGCTAGAGCTGCATCTGGTATGCACAGCAAAGAGGGGGACATAGGGGCCAGTTGCTGGGTAAGGCCAAGCCTAGCAAACAGCTTAGGGGCAGAGTTGGTCTTCCTTGCTGGGAACAGGCAGGAACCCTAATGAGGTCTATGGCATCTTGGAAAAATGCACTCAAATAGAGCTAGAGTAGCATAGGTTGGGAGGGGTAATGGAGGGGTGCAAGTGTCTGTATAAACTTGCAGCAGGTCCTCAAAAGGGCGATAAGGTGAAGTGGGAGGAGACAGAGTGTTAACTTGGCTCCTTTCCCTTTCGTTGCTTGTGATTTTGCAGTCCCCTTTTGTTCCTCTTCATAAGGAATGGGACTCCCACCCTGGCCTCACAGGCTTCCTGAAATGACCTAAAGATACCAGGGTAACTCATTGCTGATACATAACCAAAGAAAGTCATGAAATGATGGAGAAATGTGGGGTGGGGGCAATGAAGGTAGAGAAATTATGAGCACACCTCCCAGTAGCTCCAAATATTCTTCTGTGTGCCTAAGCTGAGCCCAGTAACCTACAAGGTCAACATAAATCAGTAATGGGCTCTTGGGATAAGTGGTGTTTTAATTACCTCCATAAAGACACATCTTGATTTCTTTTCATCTCCCAGGTCTGCTAAGGGTGTTAAGTTTAGGGAGAAATCACAGGAAATAAGATTGGCAGGAGGAAGGGACATTTTCATTGCTGCTTAACCGACTGCTTCATTTTTGGTTTTGCCTTAAAAAAAGAAAAAACACTGCCCAAAAGCACCTCTGCATCACCTTTTCCCTTTCCTCCTTCCCTAACTTCCTGGCAGTTTCCTGCACTTCCTGTAAAGAAAATGATAACTGGTCAAAGCTGTCTCTTTGTAACCTCCCCTGCCAACTTTAAAACACATACTCTTTCTCAGTTTAGCTTTTGGCACAGAAAGAGGTGGCGTTCGAGTTTGCTAACTCTCTCCTCCCTCCACATTTGAGTTAATCAGCCAGGGTATTCAATAAATTGAAACTTTAACATTCCATAAGTGCTTTAGCAGTCAACATTCCAGCAGGGTAAAGTAGGCCAGACTTAAGATATAAAATATTATAGATTTCTGCTGGGGGGAGGAGGTAGTCTCCAAAAGCCATGTGAAGTAAATAGCTATTTGTTGTAATTGGAGAGCAGGGCCCCCAAGGATTACCCTGGAATCCATGTGTTCAGAACAAGTCAGGCTAAGCCCAAGAGCAGTCTCGACTCCAAATAATAACCTGTTGGCACAGCATATGCTCTCCGCTCTCCATCTGCAATCAGTAGCCAGGAATATTTCAATCCCCGCCTGGCTGGTAGCATTTATATGAAGTTCACAAGGATCCTGACATTCCGAGGGGCACCTGCGGACTGGCAGAGCAGAGCTTGGGAGCCAAAGTGAAAGAGAGTCCTCCCACCAGGTGGGACGGAGTAGGCTCATGCAGCTGCTTTGGTCCTTGAGTGATCTGGTTCTCGTTTGGCAAGATGCCAAAGCAGCACTGTCTCAGCCCTAAAGGTCTGAAAGGATAGCTGAAGGAGTTCAGGCAAGTTTTGGAACTAGATTAAATGACACATTGGACAGTCATCTAGCTAGGTTCTGAAGCAGGGGGACTTCAGAACACATCAGTTTTGACTGAGAGCCTGGGGAGAGAGGTATAAGAACAGAAGAGTCTGGAAATTGTCAAGAAAAGGGCAGAGCCTGATGTGGGTGGGTCAAGATGAGGCAGAGTAGAGAGAGATCCTGGGCCTTGAAGGGGTAAGAGTACTGAGGACAAACTTTGTCTACTTAATACTTCACCTCAACACTTTGCTGTTAACACCCCTGTCCAGCTGTAGCTGGGAAAATATGAAAATGGCTTATTTTCTCTCCCCTTTCATGTTGGCTGGGATTCAGGAGAAGGTTTAGGAATATCTCTTCCATCATCATGTGCCACTGGGTTCCCACAGTTTGAATCCAGCTAATAGGAAAGTTGGCGAGGGAAAATGATGGCCAAAGACAGCTGGGCAGGGATAATTCCAGCTGTCGGAGACCCCTGTTACTGGACACAACCCAAGTGACTTCCTGTATGATCTGTCCTTTGGCATCAGGGTTAACAGAGAGTTGGAGAAAAACCGTAGTGACTCAAATGGCCACACCTCTTGGGTTTCATGATTTGTTCTCACACTATGTCTTGGGCAGTGAGATCACAAGCTGTGCTCTGCTACTTAATGAGCTCAGGGTTGTCAGAGCCATGAGATACTTACAGAATGAGGGAACTAACTCTTGAAGCTCAGGAGTAACCTGCCTGAGCAAAGCAAAGAACTAAAGGCTCCCACGTGTTAGTGTCCCTCAGAGTTTAGGACCCAGAACTGAATCATGACCTGGTTTCTAGTTTCCTCACCATACTGGGCACTCTCCTTTGAACATGCTTCGTTATTCCATTTCCTTTTCTAAGCACAGTAGAACTAAACACGCTACTCTCAGTGTGGTCTAACCATGACAGAGCAGAGTGGGACAATCCCTCCTCCCTTTTGCTAGTTACTAGACATGTATCAGTGAAGCCTTAGAGCATACTAGCTTTCTTTCTGTTTTTCTTTTTCCACTAGCTAATTTTTAATTTTATATGACCAATTGTACATTAGCTTTTTAATAAGCCCGCTAATCACCCATCATACTGAATTTGCCTTGTTCAATAAAGTCTCTTAGCCATTGTTGTGTTTTACTGAGCCACATCTCCCCATTGCGGAGATGGGTAGACTTGCATGTAATTAAAATGCACAGCAACACAAAATAACAGTACACATTTTCAAGAAAGTATACATGGTTGCCTGAAGTGGAGAGGCAGATGGGAGCAGGGTATGAAGAGAAAAAGAAAGATAGAAATAGATAACTATAAAGCCCTTGCACAGACCAACTATGTTAATAGGCCATGAACTAAGTGGTACAGTTAATTCAATTGTCTGCACTTGAGGGTCATACTCCTCCAACAAAACCCCAAACACAAAACACTTTGGGAAATTTGGGGGACCAAAGTGCAGGAGTTCACATTGATTGTAATTAAGCAGTTTGTTGGAGCATGCCTATTTTTCCATCCTCTTGAAATCTCTTTGGATATTGCTTGTGTCATCCCTCTCTAGAAGCTGTATGTCTTCTAGAACTAAGATAAGCAATCCTCATATGTTCTCTTACAAGTCATTTATTGAATCAAAAAGAGCAGAACCAAACGCAAAACCTGGTGCAGTGCAGCTGAAGATTAAATCAATGGTGCATTAAATCAATGCCTGATTAACCCCTACTTGGCACTGGGTATTTTCTCTTCACCTCCTACCATCTTGTCTCAATCTCATTTCCCAAGACTCCTTTCTTTGCACGGTAAGATTTTATAACAACCAGACTGAGAATAAATCTTGGAGGATTTCAGTGTGAGAGGTCAAAGGCCAAACCATGAGTGTTCTGTAGAATTGCAGCAGAAGAACCTTACCTCCTTCCAATAGATCTGGGTGGTTTGTGGAAGCACATGCCCGCAAAGCTGCCACACCTGAACAGCAGCCCACCAGCTTGAGTCACTGGAGTTCCTCGGGAGACTTCCCAGTAGAGTTTTTAACTTGATTTTAAAATTAGCCACTTAACACTCTTGATCTTGGGAAATCAGTTCTACTCCCTATGTAGATTACGTAGATTAATATTGCCCTTAAGAATTGCATTTTTGGGCCGGGTATAGTGGTGCACACCTGTAACCCCAACACTTTGGGAGGCTGAGGTGTGCAGGTTGCTTGAGCCCAGGAGTTTGAGACCAGCCTTAGCAACATGGTGAAACCCTGTCTCTAAAAAACAAAAAATGAGCTGGGTATGGTGATGTGTGCATGTAGTCCCGGCTACTAGGGAGGCTCAGGTGGGAGGACCACCTGAGCCTGGGGAGTTTGAGGCTGCAGTGAGCCATGATTACACCACTGCATTCCAACCTAGGTGACAAAGCAAGATCTTGTCTTAAAAAAAAAAAAAAAGAATTGCGATTTTGGAGAAGAAAGACAACTAGATATGAGCTCATTTCAGACCTTTGGATGACTTAAACAATCAAGTTTTTAGTCTGTATGTTGAAAAATGTAGTTAGAGACAGGAATATCAAAGAAGAATCTAGTTGACTATTATGTCTGTATCTAGATAATAGACATACTATCTTGGGACAAAATTGTAGTCTTCAGTATCTCCAAGATTTTAGTTCTGGGTCGTTTTTCCCACTTAGGACTGCTGCTGGGTAAATGAAAGCATTTTCAAATCATCACCTCTAACACTGTCAGCTAGAAGGACATTTCTGGATTTCTTCTCTTTGGCCTTAAAAAGTTGCAACATCTCAAATCAGTATTGTGTCCAATACCACCTGCCAACTCTTTGCTGTGGATAAACTTAAAATTCTCAAGAGAGGAGAGAATGATAGGCTTGTCAGCTTGGGGCTGTACTAACTGAGAACACTTTTTAGGAGAAAGCTCTCATGTGGCCAATTTTTGCCTCCTGCCATAAGCAGGGGGAACAAACAGTGAGTGGACTGTGTGGCCTTTGTTAGAGTCAGCTACAGGCAGTTGACAGCCTCATGTGGCTTTAAGGACATGGGGGCTGACAGGGCGCAAAACAAGTTGAGCCTAGAGGACAGCAAGGTAATGTGTGCTCTAAGGAAGACTGAGGTGACTGGGAAAGATACAGAAACCTGGCCTCATTCCTGCATTTAGAAAACCGACTTCCTATTTCTTGAATTTGACAGCAATGGCACCTTGCAATTATGGAGCTTTTGTAGCCAAAGCCTCCTTCTCATGGTCTCTTCCTCATAATATGCCTAAGTGTTGAGTAGAAGCAGAGACAGTTTCCCCCATTTTACATATGGAAAAACTGAGGCCCAAAGAGACTAAGTACCTTCTCTGAGGTTCCATTCTTGCTGCAAAAGATGGTTCCATCAGGCACTTTATCAAAGGCACAGGGCTGGTATCTCATGTCACCTGAACAGCTTTCTCTTAGTCTGATGTCAATAACAGGAATTGTGTTCACTTTTTGCCCTAGGAATCCTGGAGTTTATCAGCCTGGCTGTGGGGCTGATCAGCATCCGGGGAGTAGACTCTGGCCTGTATCTAGGAATGAACGAGCGAGGAGAACTCTATGGGTCGGTAAGTTTAAGGTTTTTTTTTGTTTTTTTTTTTTTTCTGTCGGAGGTTATTACAACCAGTGCTTGGACAACGTAAAGCAAAAGTATAAAAATATTTATTTAGCACTTGAAAGCACTTTTTTAGCTGTAAAGGAGTAGTGTCTTCTAGTTACTTCTTGGCTGCCCAGGGTCTTGCTACCTAACACCTTCCCTCATTTTGGCCTCTACCAAAACATAAGCTTTTTGTTTATTTTTTGTTTTTTTGTTTTGAGATGAAGTCTCACTCTGTTGCCTAGGCTGGAGTGCAGTGGCGCGTTCTCGGCTCACTGCAACCTCCACAGGTTCAAGTGATTCTCTTGCCTCAATCTCTCGAGTAACTGGAACTACAGGTGTGCAACACCACGCCCAGATAACTTTTTGCATTTTTAGTAGAGACCAGCTTTCACCATGTTGGCCAGGCTGGCCTTGAACTGCTGACCTGCCTCGGCCTCAAGACTAGGTGATCTGCCTGCTATGGCCTCCCAAAGTGCTGGGATTACAGGCATGATCCACCGCATCGGGCCCCAAAACATAAGCTTTTCTTTATTTTTTTCTTTTTTTTTTTTTTTTTT
>PVKV010013152.1:0-62685 GCA_004027835.1 Alouatta palliata | reverse complement strand
ACACTGTCTTCCACAATGGTTGAACTAATTTACACTCCCACCAACTGTGTAAGAGTGTTCCTATTTCTCCACATCCTCTCCAGCATCTGTTGTCTCCCGATTTTTTAATGATCACCATTCTAACTGGCGTGAGATGATATCTCAGTGTGGTTTTGATTTGCATTTCTCTAATGACCAGTGATGATGAGCATTTTTTCATGTTTGTTGGCCTTATGTATGTGCTCTTTTGAAAAGTGTCTGTTCACATCCTTCGTCCACTTTTGAATGGGGTTGTTTGTTTTTTCTTGTATATCTGTTTTAGTTCTTCGTAGATTCTGGATATTAGCCCTTTGTCAGATGGGTAGATTGCAAAAATTCTTTTGCCAGTCTGTGTCTTTTGATTGGGGCATTTAGGTCATTTACATTCAATGTTATTATTGTTATGTGTGAATTTGATCCTGCCATTTTGTTACTGGCTAGTTTTCTTTTTCATTAGTTGACTCATTTTCTTTATTGCATTTTTGGTCTTTGCCAACTGGTTTGCTTTTGCAGTGACTGGTACTTGTTCCTTTCCATGCTTAGTGTTTCTTTCAGGAGCTCTTGTAGGGCAGGTCTGGTGGTGACATAATCTCTCAATAATTGCTTCTCCGTAAAGGATTTTATTTCTCCTTCACTTATGAAGCTTAGTTTGGCTGGATATGAGATTCTGGGTTGAAAGTTCTTTTCTTTAAGGATATTGAATATTGGCCCCCACTCTCTTCTGGCTTGTAGCATTTCTGCTGAGAGATCTGCTGTGAGTCTGATTGGCTTCCCTCTGTGGGTGACCTGACCTTTCTCTCTGGCTGCCCTTAGCATTTTTTCCTTCATTTCAACTCTGGTGAATCTGACAATTATGTGCCTTGGGGTTGCTCTTCTTGAGGAATATCTTTGTGGGGTTCTCTGTATTTCTTGAATCTGAAATTTCGACTGCCTTGGTAGGCTTGGGAAGTCCTCCTGGATAATATCCTGGAGTGTGTTTTCCAGCTTGGATTCATTCTCCTTGTCATACTCAGGTACACCGATCAAGCGCAGACTAGGTTTTTTCACATAATCCCATATTTCTTGGAGGCTTTGTTCATTCCTTTTCACTCTTTTTTCTCTTGTATTGCCTTCTCTTTTTACTTCATTGAGTTGATCTTCAATCTCTGATATCCTTTCTTCTGCTTGATCAATTTGGCTATTAAAACTTGTGTTTGCTTCACGTAGTTCTGGTGCTGTGTTCTTCAACTCCTTCAAGTTGTTTATGTTCTTCTCTAAGCTGGTTATTCTAGTTAGCATTTCGTCTAACCTTTTTTCAAGGTTTTTGGTTTCTTTGCATTGAGTTAGAATATGTTCCTTTAGCTCTGAGAAGTTTGTTATTGTCCACCTTCTGAATCCTGTTTCCGTCAATTCTTCGCACTCCTTCTCAGTAAAGTTGTGATCCTGTGTTGTTGAGGAGTTGTGATCCCTTGAAGGAGAAGAGGTGTTCTGGTCTTTGGTGGTTTCACCTTTTTTGCGCTGCTTTTTTCCCATCTTTGTGGATTTACCTGGCTGTGGTGTCAGAGAGCTGCTTGATAAGGTCGCTTGTCTGCCTGTGGGGGCGCTACTGGGTTTCTAGGGACTCCTTCAGGTTACTAGGGAAGCTTCCTGTGTCTTTTTTGTTTATGCTGGGAGATTAGGCCCGCCTCTTCCGCTGACCTGTAGATGCTGCTGGGTTGTCGAGAACACCGTCCCGTTGCTATATAGGCTTCCTGTGTTTTTTGTTAAAACATGTAGCCCAGTCCCTCCCCTCTAGTGGTCCACTGGGCTGGATCATTCAGGGTTCCTCTCAGACTGTGGCACTGACTACGCAACCCACTAGAGTCAGAGCTTCAGCCCTCTGGGGTTTGTGGGGGAGGTTAGGGACCCGCCCAGCCACACCTGGCAGTCTCCCCCTTTCAGCTTTCTCTCTCTCCGGTCATGGGTTAGGGACCTGCCCAGCTGCTCCTGCTTACAGCTCCCTCTCTCTCCTGGCAGTGAGAGGGGGCGATAGCTCAGTCTGCAGACTCTTATTCAACTCCGCACTTGTCATTCCCGGCGCGGGACTGGCAAAGATCCCCTGTTCTGTGTATTGCTGAGGCTTTGGGGGAAGCGCTGTATCTGGACCAGAGCGCCAGAGGTGGAGCCTCTGACTTGCCAGTCAAATGCACTTTCTGGGTGAAGCAGCACCCCTCCCCGCCTCGGTCTGCCCTGAGTGGGCTTTGCTCACCCTCGGACCAGACCCGTTGAAATGCACCTGGTACCTGGGTTGGAGCTAGGAGATCTTTGGGTTTCTGCATCTGTTTCGCTGGATGTTGTGCGCTAGAGTTGTGTCTAATCCGCCATCTTGGATCCCAACTGAGACAGTGTTTCATTACGTTGGCCAGGCTGATCTTGAACTCCTGACCTTGTGATCTACCCACATAGGCCTCCAAAAGATCTGGGATCCAAAAGTGCGTGAGCCACTGCACCTGGCCTTGACTTTTTAAATAGAGCATTATTTCAGAGATAATATGTATCACTTACATAGAAAACACCAGCAGCATAATTAAATTAGGAAAATGTTACTTTTAATGAGCAAATAATCGGGCCTCAGAACTGTGGAAGATGGAACTAGCCGTTCCCTTGAAAATATGGCATATTTCACCAGTCTTGACAACATGATGAGACTCCACCACTACAAAAAGATCAGCAAAATTACTAGACCTGATGGCATGCCCCTGCAGTCTCAGCTACTTGGGAGGCTGGGCAGTTGGATTACTGGAGCTCAGGAATTTGAGATGATCTTGGGCTATGATCACACCACTGCTCTCCAGCCTGGGCAACAGAGTGAAACCCTGTCTTAAAATTGGGCAAATTAAAACCACAATGAAATAAATACCACCTCACTCCTGCAAGAATGGCCGTAACTAAAGAGTCAAAAAGAACAATAGATGTTAGCATGGATGTGGTGAAAAGGGAAGACTTCTAAGCTGGAGATGGGAATGTAATACTAGTACAGCCACTATGGAAAACCATGTGGAGATTCCTTAAAGAACTAAAAGTAGAACTACCATTTGATCCAGCAATCGTATTCCTGGGTATCTACCCAAAGGAAATGAAGTCATTATATAAAAAGAAACATGTACATGCATGTTTATAGCAGCGCAATTCACAATTGCAAAGATATGGAACCCACCTAAGTGCTCATCAACCAATGAGTGGATAAAGAAAATATGGTATATATACACCATGGAATACTGCTCAGCCATAAAAAGGAGCAAAATAATGCGTTCACAGCCACTTGAATGGAGTTGGGGGCCATTATTCTACATAAAATAACTCAAAACCAGACATGCTATGTTCTCACTCATAAGTGGGAGCTAAGCTATAAGAATGTAAAGGCATAAGAACTACATAATGGACTTTGGGGACTTGCTGGGGAAGGGTGGAAGGGGTAAGGGACAAAAGACCACATGTCGAGTATTGTATTTCAAATACAATAAATAACTTTTAAAAAGAAAAATTTGGCTATTTGTAAAGGAGAGCATTAATTATATTTCATAATTACAGAAACAATTGAGAAATTCTTCAGTCTGGACACATGAAAGTGTTGTAATAGCACATGATTTTATTCATTCCACAAATATTTATGGATTGTCTGTAGTGTCCTAGACACTGACCTGTGTGCTGGGGATGCTGGTGTGAGTGAAAGCAGTAGGTGTCCCTACCCTTCTGGAGCTTAAATTCAAGTGAGCCAACTGTAAAAGTCAACAGTCACGGGGTGCTTCCATTGTACTGAAAACTTCCCATGAATTCGCTTATGTAGATAAGCACGCATTTATTATCCTATTTTTGAAACCATGGCACAGAGAGGTCAATAACCTACCATGGCCACCGAATTAATATCAAGTCCAGAACTCTGCCTCCAAAGCTGATACACGCTCAATTAGTTGATCGATAGTTATTGAGCTTCTGCCACGTGCCAGGCCCTGAGTGAGACAGTGGAGGTATTCCAGTAAATGAGATGACGATTTTGGTTCTTGTACATCTTAGCTATGACCCTGCATTGCTCCCAGCATGGTGTTTTCAGCTGACTCAGCTCAGCAGGTGTTTTGCCTTCTGCGTGGAGAGGGTGTCCAATTTAGGGGTAAAGTGCAATTTTTGAAATAAAATTTCAGTGAGGATATTGATAGCATGTAGTAACCTTACTTTCAAATTTTTCTTTACCTTAGGAGCAAAGTTCCTACGACCATATAGGATATAACAGGAGAAGAACCTACTGGTTTCAAAGAACTCAGCCTTTTCCACAAAGTAAACTGGGAAGCTCACAGGATTTCATGTCTCCGACTGCACAGGTAGAGCTTGGCAGATTAGGAATCAGGTCAATCATGAGGTGTTCAGCTCATGATGAACAGGTGTTCAGAGGGCGGTAGGCAGGATAACGGCCCTCAGAGAAGTTTACATCCTAAAGCTTGGAGTCTGAGGTTGCAATCAAAATGAAGGTTGCTTTTCATCTAACTTTGAGATGGGAAGATTTTCCTAATTTTTCCTGTGGGCTCAGTGTAGTCACAGGGTCCTTATAAGTGACAGAGGGGGCAAGGTGCAGTGGCTCATGCCTGTAATCTCAGCACTTTGGGAAGCCGAGGTGGGCGGGTCCCCTAAAGTCAGGAGTTCAAGACCAGCCTGGCCAATATACTGAAACTTCATCTTTACTAAAAATACAAAAATTAGCCAGGGATGGTGGCACATGCCTATAATCTCAGCTACTCTGGAGGCTGAGGCAGAGGAATCGCTTGAATCCAGAAAGTGGAGGTTGCAGGAGGAGGTGAAGATCACGCCACTGCACTCCAGCCTGAATGGCAGAGCAAGACTCGGTCTAGGGAAAAAAAAAGTGACAGAGGGAGGTAAGAAAGCCAGAGTCAGAGGAGAAGGGGTTGTGGAAGTGGAAGTGGAGGGGTGAGACTGCTGACTTGGAAATGGAGGGATGAACCAGCAGCCACAGAGCATGAGCGCTTCTAGAAGCTGGAAGGCAACATGTGGATTCTCCTGCAGAGTGTCCAGAAAGGAACACTGCCCTGCTCACTCCCTGATTTCAGCCGAGGTAAACTCATTTTGGGCTTTTGACTTCCAAGTCTGTGAGATAATAAACCCGCATTGTTTTAAGCCACTAACTTTGGAGTGAGTTAGGATTCTAATGCAATGAGGGAGACAGCTTCCACCAAGACCATGTCAACAACATTTCCCAGATTTCCTAGAAACACTGTTGATTGTGTTTTCTCCTTGTATACTTGTGTCCTGTAGTTTTGGGGGGTCATATCTTATTCCTTTAAGAGCTTAAGGTGGCCGGGTGTGGTGGTTCATGCCTATAATCACAGCACTTCGGGAGGCCGAGGCAGGAGGATCTCTTGAGGTCAGGAGTTCAAAGCCAGCCTGGCCAATGTGTCAAAACCCCATCTCTACTAAAAAAAAAAAAAAATACAAAATATTAGCCTGGCATGTTGGTGTATGCCTGTAATCCTAGCTACTCAAGAAGCTGAGGCACAAGAATTGCTTAAACCTAGGGGACCAAGGCTGCAGTGAGCCCAGATTGCACCATTGCACTTCAGCCTGTGGGTGACAGAGCGAGACTCTGTCTCAAAAAATAAAAATAAAAAAGTCTGATATAAGCTCACTTTTGTCCTAATCTGTCAGGCTCCCCTTGCTACGCTAAATAACTTGCTTAGAATTAGACTTTGTTAAAGACAATCACCAGCCTCACTCTGCAGCTCAGCTCTCTTTAAATAACCTTTGGACATGTTCTGTCGATCTACCAGATCATTCCAACTGTAAATTCTCCAATACCTTGTTGGATTATGTCTCGCTAAACATCTCTCTAGAGATGAAAGTGCTCCCAGGTGTATAAACGGCATCAGGTGGGCCAGGCACCTGGAAATAGTGGTTCCATTTATAGATGCCGCACAATCTGAAGTGGTTGTCAGAAATATATCTTTCACTTTGGCTCATGCAATAAATCAGATTACATTCTTTAGCCAAGTTCTCAGGGATGATAGTATAGTCTTAGATTTTATTTGGGTCAACTTGTGGGTAATCTAAAGAATTGCCATCACTTCACACTATTCCTGGATCACGAACTAACACCATCATCTCCTCTTCACGGTAATGTGTGTGGTGTTTTAACATCTGACAAGTACTTCTCTACAAATACTGCCCTGCAGTATTTACAAAGGATTCAGAGACCCACATAGGGAAATCACACATTGACTGATTTGTAAAATGAGAAAACCAGATCATTTTGAATAGAATACCATCTTCGATAAAAAAGTCAACGCTATTAGAGAAGACCTGGACAACTCCTGGTAGCCTCTTCTGCAGTGTTGGCTGACGGGCTCCTAAAAGGAGATACTGAGAATTTTAACAGAGTTCCAGTACTCTGAGGAAAAGATATCACTTTACAGCCAGGTGAATTGAGGAGCTGCAATTCCAGGTGCATGATTCCAAGAATCCTGTTCAAACACCAATCCACAAGTCCACCAGATTCTGTTCAAACCCCTGTAATCAATGACGCGTTTGCACAGTGCAGGTGCTTCAGGAGCCGTGCTCCCAGGAATGTCAGCACCATCCCTAGAGGACCCACTTCCTGCAGCCTCTGACAATACACCGGTCGCTGAACCGCACTGTATACAACATGGCAGCCCACTCTGCTTAGGGAAGGTGGCTCTCACAGGCATACCCTCCTTTCCTTATATAAGTAATAAAGTCAGCCTTCTGTTCCACTGTTTCATGGGGGCTGTTCCTTGACAGCCAGATCTGCTGCCTCTTTTCTCCTCACCAAACAGGAACTGATGCAGATCTGTGTGAAAAGGAGGTAAGAGGAGAAGAAGCCAGAAACCAGAGCATTTGATAATGGCTACAATGCAACTTTAATTACCAAAGTATGCTCAGGTGTTAAGTCCTAGCATGAAGTCAGAAAATATTTCCAGTGACCATTGTAGAGGAAACAAAATTATCTATCTGTATGTTTATATGAACATTAATTATTATATCCCCCAAATATATATTATGTAATTTCTTATTTTTATGTTACACTTAAGAGGGGGTTAGAGGAGGCATAGTGAGAGGGAGGATGGGGGGGGATAACAGGGGGAGAAATGTCAGATATACGTGTTGGGAGGATGGTGGCAGCAAACCACCTTGCCACGAATGTACCTGTGCAACAATCTTGCATGATCTGCACATGTACCCCAGAATCTAAAGTACACACACAAAAAAGAATCCAATAGTTAGATTATTGTGCCAAAGTTCAGTTTGGCTTTGGATTTATGTTCGTTGGTTGTTCGTTGATTTAAAAATGAGAATTAGATGTATCCGTCTCTTTTCAATGAATAGGCACAGCTTTGCTTAGTTCCTGAGGTTGCAGAGCCCCGGGGAGAAGGAATGGGAACGTGAGGTTAGTCTGGTTGTCTCCAGAGGGTAGGTTTGCTGACCTGATTAGTATGTAGTTAGTAGAGGAACAATTTAAAACAATTTCATGGGTCTATTTTGTGCTGTGCTCCTAATGGAAACATCAGAAAATGCCCAGTTGTAGCTCTTTCATATCCTGCTGTGCCCTAGCCACAGTTTCAACATGCTAGCTTCTTTCACTTCTAGAAATGACAGTGATGTATATAACGGAAGCACTGGAGCACCAGAAATATTACTAAGAAACTGAAGGTAAAATACTTAGATACGAGTATGGGCAATGCTTTAAAGTTTGTAGTTAAGCATAATTTTAAAACATGAAGAATTATTTTAAGGAGGGTGGATATTTTCACATCCCTAAAACAGTACAAGCAATTGAGGTGTTTATTTGAGCTCCAGGTCTTAACAATTAGATGTTTCTTTTTTAAGAGCAAAGAAGGAACAAAGAATTACAAAAACCCAACAATCTTTCAAAATCAATCTTGTTTTCCAAATAACGCAATTTTTCTGCATTATTTCCATCTGTTTCACCATCAGCATCAGCTATGAGTTCTTCTGTTCGGTGAGAATGATTTTGTGAGTCCCAAATTATGTACAATGGCCGTAAATGTGGGAAAGACAAGGAAACACTGAGAGCAATAACAGTTATGCAGCTGAGTGGAGGTGGAAAGCCCCTCTTCAGGCCTCCACCACCTCACAGAGCCACCAAGATCTTGTGAAAAGCATCATTAGCTTCCAATTAAGTTGATCCCAGGAGGGCAGAATTCCTGAATGCAGGGAAAATCTTAGCAGGAATCTGGGATGGACAAGAGCATGGGGTGTGAAGGGGAACTGCTGAGCGCCTGCTGTATGCAGCCTGCCTGTTAGAAACCTTGCTCAGTGGCTAAGGGCTGGAATGTGCATTCCTGGAAGCTGGTTAAGTCAGTGGGTACAGCAGCCACAGCCATGTCTGCCTGTGAGAGCAGAAGACCTGACTTCAGGGGCCAGGGGTTCCATGACACACACAGAAGATGACAGAAGGAAGGCACAAGGCAAGGTGAGGTGTCAGGCTGGCACCGGCATGGGCACAGCTGGGGGTGGTGGCCCTTGCCATTGGCTGTGTCCTCGGTGGTCATCGGACGTGTCCCTGCCCTCACAGGAGCAGTGAGGGACCTGGCCAGGGAATGCCATATGCATCACTGGCTGGCAGAGGCATTAAATATGTGCTGATTCTTTTCAGGTGAGAGGCAGGCTCCTGGGTGGTAGTGCTGGAATGGCTCGAACCCAGATCCCTCCAGAATGTGTGCGGTTGAGCTCCTGGCACCCAGTTTCTCCTGCCCGTGCCACCATCCTTTTGTGGAGAACGGCCTCAGTGCCCTGTCCCGCTTCTCCACCAACCCTGCTATGCTCATGACCTGACTTGAGTTAAAACAAAACAATTATTTCAGAAGGAGCTTCAGTGCCTGCCTCAGCTGCCCACACCCACACCCACGGCCACTGCTGCCTGGACCTCTTCGCCTGCTCCTCAAGCATCCAATCCCCATTCCCCACATGCACCTGGGCAGACTCCCTCCAGGGGAAAGACCCTCCAAAACAGCATGCTCACTTGGCCAGTCATCATATTAAAGTGCATCCAGAGATAGCTCACCAATGAGATAGTGTATATGAGAAAACACAGATGTTGAGTTTTATAGCCCTGAAGAAATACGAACTCTTAGAGACACATGCATCAGAGTCTAGGCACTGAAGGGCTCCCATAATACCTGGCGAACCTTTTCCCTGCTCTGTAAACGTCCCTCAACTTCACCCATTTTCCATTGCTCTTGGGGGACAGGAACTCTGCCTACAATCATATATTAAAGAGCTTTCTTTTAAGTACTAGTGGTAGTTCAAGGGTATAAGTGGTGCTAGGCAGGGGGGCACTAATGGCTACTTTGTATTCAAACACATTTTGCTAGCTGTCAACACTGATCATATTTAGACTCTGTACCTGGAATCTCACGTCTAGGATGTGGGTTTTGAAGACAGCAAATACATATATCAAGGCAGATACATATCTGTATAGCTCTGAAGCTAGCTGGGCATCTATAATTATGTGTGTCAGGAAAGAAGAAATAATAAAAGAGCCAAATATAAAGAAAGACAGATATGGGGACAGCAGAACGTCAAATGAAGAATCTGGTGTGAGAGATTCACACCATGCCTGACCAAGGGGTAGCCTCAAACCAAGCATGGGAAGTGCCCGATGCAGAGGCTTCCCTTAAATCAAACAGTTAATAACAGCATACGGGACATCTATTTATTTCAAAAAGGTGTGTGAAATGCCAAAGGAACCTGCATTTATAATGAATGTGTATATGCCTCTTAAATAGCCTCACAGGAAAGAGATGCTGAGTGGGAGAAGGCAAAGATTAGATGGACCGCAGAAAACCCCACAGGCCAGGCCCCTCCACCGCATCCGGGCCCAGACATCGCCTTGGCCCCTTCACGCAAGAGACCGTGTAATTTCTAGCTTTCTTGGAGACGTAGTCACGAGAATACCTGGCTCTCTGTGTAGTATTTTGAAGACGTGGCTGGCAAATCCTGAAGACAAACTCTGACCCCGCGTGATCTGTGATTAAATACTCCAAAATTATAGCAGCCCGCCACCTAGGCATTGATTTTTCAGGCACGTTTGAAATTACATCGCCCGTTAACTTGTTTGCACAAATAGGCAAAGAAAATCCCCCAAATCACGCCACGTCGTTGAGGATTTATGAAACATGCAAGCAGGATAAATATTTCCTCTTAAAAAAATTAGGCAACATAGAAATTGCCATTACAACGCAATAAGGCAGTTTAGCTCCATTTAGCAACTAAGTCAATGTTTAGCCAAGACATCATGTGAGGGCCTTATTAAAATCCCAGTGGCCCTGGCGTGTCTGAGGTGGGGGAAAAGGTTAAACTGCATATCAACTACTGAAAGGAGTGGAAAGGCTGTGGAGCCCAATTAAACCTCCAGCACTGCTGGCTCATAAACACTTGCTCTTCACTCCCCCTAGAATGCACTGCCAGGTGGCTGGAGCAGGGACCCAGCACGAACCTTTTCATGCCGCTCTGCTGCTGTGCCTGGGGTCTGGCAGAGCCCTCATGGGTGAGAGGCGACGCGCTCCCTCTCTATTAATCATCATCTCGCTCTCAGCACCTGGGACTGGCTTCAACTCCCCCGGTTGCTATATTGACAATATTCCCTGTTGATTTCCTCATTTTCTCAGCCAAGGCTAGACTGACCTCTTTAAAATTCTTTATAAACGTCAGTAATTGCTGCATCCAACTTCAATTCATTACTTTCCCAGGCCTCATGTATTTTGATGATATGAAAGTTGACCACATTTACATGCAAATTGAAGTTTTATATTAATAAGGGCCAGTGAAAGAAGATCGCATGGTAATGCTCCGTTATGACTTTTAAATACATTTGCCCATGTCTCCACTGGCATTAGCATGGTCAGACCATGAGGAAATCATGTTGGTCTGATTGCAATTTTGTTTTCCAATTGAAAGTACAATTTCATCAGGTTTCCCTGTCATTTCTAATAATGACTTAAGTTTGCTCGCTAAATTGGAGAATTTCTCAGGCCTTCGGATGGGCTGGCAAACAGGTGAGGCGACAGCTGCTTCTGCGTGAAGTGCTTTATTACGGGTGCCGGCCCCCGTCCGTCCCACGAGGCAGCGTTAATGACAGGGGCAAAATTACTGAGGGCGCCACTCCGCGCAGCGGAGATTGATGATCTTAAGCACATTAACTTTATCACAAAACTTGGAAAGCCCAACGTTTGTTTGCTAACATGCTACACGTTTTAGTACAATGATCAATGGATGCTCAATCTTCCCAATGGCAAGTTTGGTGATTTCCATCCCAGTTCATCCATTTGTATTCTGTATTGTCAAAAGGAGCTGACTTTCTTTTTCATTTTTCCAAGGGAATCTTCTGTATACAGCAAGAGCAGTGTGATGCTTTCACATCATGAGTAAGACTGAGATCCCGGGCTCCACCCAAACGAGATCCAGCAGTGACATTTTCCAGACTTACCTCCCATTACATGGAATGTGGATTGTGTTCCTATCATCCACCCAGATTTGTCGACATTCGCTGAATGGAAGTTACTGAAAAAATCCTCAAAGCTTAGAGTAGCAGGAGAAGTGAAATCCAAGGATGTGTAGTAGAAAAAAAACACAATGAAACGTCTAATAGAAAGGACACTCATAGAGCTTTTCCATGACTCAGTTTACAAGTGAGAGTGTACATCATTCTATCCACCTCAAAACTTACTCTCAAAAAAAGAAAAAAAAAAAAAAAAAAAACTTGCTCTCAGCTCAGCTCCACTAACCGATGAGTTTTGTTTTGTTTTTTTACTCGGCTCTACTTATTGATGACTTTTGATGGCAGCAACGGTTACTTTTTGCATTGTGATTTTCTGGCTAAATATTTTCTGGATGATATTCCAGGTAAAAAATTCACCACCAGCCGTCATAGATACAGTCTCCCCTAGTAAACAGCCTTAGCACAAGTCACTTGATTTAGATAAGTCAGCAACCTCCCAATCCACAAGTTCTTCATGTATTTCACTTCTATCAGCACTGTCTTGATCTCTGAGTAGAGGAGACGCAGGTAGCAAATTGAATATGAGAAAGACCACTGGGTGTACAGTAGGATTCCATTGCCTCTGACCAGTACAAATATTTACCCAGAGAGCCATCAACATTCACACCTTCTGTCCTCAACTGCACCCTTTGGCAATCTCAAGATAAGCATGATGCGTTTTATGAATAAGTCCAATGACAAACAGGTGCAATGGCTACCTATGTCAGAACAGAGATGGAAACGATTGCTTGTCAGTTGACCTATTTCTGGTTTCAAAGTGATATTAAGCCCGTTATGTACACAGTTGTTTATTTATGTATGTTTTTTAAAAACCTCAGCGATTACAAAAATGTTTCATAGAAAATGACATAAGCAGTGCCATGGCAAAAACCCTTGTTCTGGGAAAAGATGGAACCTTCCTAGTGTCTCCCCGAACAGGGGAAATGGAGATGCTTTGAGAATTGACAATGGGTGTTTGGTGATTGGATACAATGTGTCTGTGGGTTGGAAAAATGCATTTCACTCTTTCCAAGTTCTTGTAAGTCACCAACCAAGAATTGTACTTCGTAGTAAGTCACATAACAGAGAAATCACTTAAAGAAGTGAACAATGGTTGTTTTATTTTTTTAAATTTGTGGTGACGAGAGGAGAGATCTGGAAGTACAAAAAGAGAATTTCGGCTTTTGTTTGGTTTATTTCAGGGACTTCAGTTCTCTTTTTTGTCATGGTTAGTTACTCAGAAGATGACTTTTCTAAGAAGTAAACAATGGATACTCATCCAGCAATCACTATCTAAATCTCTATTTTCACCTTTTTCTCTCCTCAAAGCAAAGTAAACCCAATTAAAAAAAAAAATCTTAATCTGAAGCCCAATATATATAAACACAGAAACAGCAGATCTAATGAAAGCTGGGATGTGGGTTGAGTCATCCCCCATTCCCTGCTCCTCACCAAATAGCCCCTGGCAGGAGGGGGACAGAGGAGCTCAGATCCCAGAAGGAGACCCTATTTTGGGCTGAACCCTGAGGGGGAGCACAACACTGGGAGACGGGCAGGGGATCATTCTCCTGTGTATGTGTGGGGACGACGACAGAAGGTTCTTTGCTGGCATCAGCTTTGCATGTGTGTGGCCAGGGGCGGTGGTTCATCCCTGCCATCTCACCACTTTCAGAGGCCAAAGCAGGAGGATTGCTTGGGTCCAGGAGTTCAAGACCAGCCTGGGTGACATAGGGAGACGTCATCTCCACAAAAAAGTAAATAAAAAATTAGCCGCCTATAGTGTTGTGTGCCTGTGGTCCCAGATGCTCAGGACGCTGAGGCAGGAGGATCATCTGAGCCCAGGAAGTTGAGGCTGCAGTGAGCCATGGTTGTGCCATGGCTAGCCTGGGTGACAGAGTTAGACCCTGTCTCCCCACCCCCTAGTGGAAATTGTATGTGCTTTCTTCATCATAGGGTAGAATTCAAAGGGGACTCCAAACAGAAACATCCACATAGTAGAAATGTGTTGGCCATGTTTTTGTTTTTGTTTTTTTATTTCTTCTACTACCATTAATTCCCTACCCATACACACACACACACACACATCTAAGACATTTCGTGGGCACGACAGGAAATCATTCTAAGAGAACCACGTCAACCAATCTTCCCAATAAGTTATGCTTTCGTTGATCACTGAGGGAATTTAAGAGATGGAAGGGCCTCTGGACAGTCACCCTTGTTGATGAGATATTATTTAGTAATAAAACTCATAACCCATTGTGCATCACCCCTAAACTGTTAAGTGTTTCCATGTCCACTGTCTCATGTTACTTTTATAGTACCCCTGTGAAATGTGTAGCATTGCTGTAATTAGCCTCTTTAGTTTTTTTCCTGAGGCAATCAAGGACAGCAACAGGCAGCTACAGGACTGAAGCCAGGCCTTTGATTTATTGCTTTATTTATTCCATTGCAAAGTTAACGGCTACAAGACAGGAGTTGTTTTATTTTGGCTCTACTATCAAGGCAATTGTGTCACTCCCCATTTGACTTTCTGTTTTTTAGACCGCAGAAGAAAGCCAAACTTGTTTTTTTGGGGTCCTGATTCGTCCCAATTGCCCATTGATGTTAACCATGGACATTGGAAAGGCTGGTTAATTCTCTAAACCTTTCCCTGTGTGGAAGCAGCAGCTGGTTGAAATATTTGGTTTGGGTCAGGTAATTCAAGTTATGCAAAATAATTCAATTCTATGAAAAAATAAAATAAAATATTCTAACCATTGGTAGAAAACGACTGAAATGATTGCTCCCTGTAAGGTTCCTCAGAAAGGTGGCTTATCACTGCCCACACTGTGCACATCCCTGCACACCTGTCCTCCTTTTAGATGTACACCTGGAAGAACCATTTCTGAATTACATGGCTCTGTCGTTATCTGTTTATCTGTCTATGTTTCTTTCTTCCTTCTTTCTTTTTTCTTTCTTTTCTTTCTCTTTCTTTCCTTCTTTCTTTCATTTTTCTGTCTACCTATCATCTTTCTTTCTTTTTTTTTTTTTTGAGACAGAGTCTCACTCCGTCACCAGGCGCTAGGCTGGAGTGCAGTGGTGCAATCTCGGCTCACTGCAACCTCCGTTGCCCGGATTCAAGCAATTCTCCTGCCTCAGCCTCCCGAGTAGCTGGGACTACAAGTGCACGCCACCATGCCCAGCTAATTTTTTTGTATTTTTAGTAGAGACGAGATTTCACCATGTTGACCAGGATGGTCTCAATCTCTTGACCTCATGATCTGCCCGCCTCAGCCTCCCAAAGTGCTGGGATTACAGGCGTGAGCCACCGCGCCCGGCCTATCATCTTTCTTTCTTTCTTGCTTGCTTGCTTGCTTGCTTTCTTTCTTTCTTTCTTTCTTTCTTTCTTTCTTTCTTTTTCTTTCTTTCTTTCTTTCTTTCTTTCTTTCTTTCTTTCTTTCTTTCTTTCTTTCGTTTCTTTCATCTATCTTTCTATTTTTCTATTTTTCTTTCTATCATCTATCTTTCTATTTTTCTATCTATCTATCTATCTATCTATCTATCTATCTATCTAATCTTTTTAGAGACAGATCTCACTCTGTCACCCAGGCTGGAGTGCAATGGTGCCATCATAGCTCACTACAGCCTGAAACTTCTGGGCTCAAGTGATCCTCCTGCCTCAGCCTCTCAGATAGCTGGTATTACAAGCACACACAACTATGCACAGGCCACCAATGTGCCTGGCTAATTCCCTGTTGTTGCTGTTGTTTTGAGGAACTACCACATCATTTTTCACAGTGGCTGTTCCATGTCACCTTCCTGCCACCAGTATACAGACGCTCCAATTTCTTGACATCGTCACCAGCTTTCTTTGCCTTGAATAACAGCCATCCTGATGGATGTGAAGTGGTATTTTATTGTTCTTTGGTTGCATTTCTCTAATGATTAGTGATGCTGAGCACCACTTCCTGTGTTTCTTGCCCATTTGTATGTCTGGAGAAATGTCTATTCAAGCCTTTTGCCCATTTTTTTTTAAAATCGAGTTGTTGGTTTTTGCTGAGTTTTTTTAATATACTCTAGGCTGTTATTTCTCTATTAACATACAATTTACAAATGCTTTCTCCCTTTCTGTGCATGGTCTTTTCCTCTGTCATTTATGTTCTTCAGTGAACACATTTTTACATTTTAATAATGGAGGTCCTAAAGCCCAGTTTATCTATTTTTTTCTTTTATTACTCATGTTTCTGGTGTTACGTCCAAGACATCTTTGCCAAATCTAATGCTATGAAGCTTTTTCCCTATGTGTTCTCCTGAGCTTTATAGTTTTGCTCTCATGTTTAGGTCTTTGATGCAGTATGAGTTAATTTTTATATATGATGTAAGGTAATGGTCCAGCTTCATTAGATTTTTGTTTTCCTTTTTTTGTTTTTGGCATATGAATGTCCAGTTTCCCCAGCACCGTCTGTTGAAAACACTGTCCTTTCCCCATTGACTGGTCTTGGCACCCTTGTCAAAAATCATTTGACCTTATATATGACGATATATTTCTGGGATCTCTATTCCCTTCCCTTGATCTATATGTCTGTCTATGCCACAGCACACCACACTGTTTTGATTACTGTAGCTTTGTGGTAATTGTTTAAAGCAGGAAGCATGGGACTTCCACACTTGTTATTTTTTAAGATTGTTTTGGCTGTTCAGGGTCTCTTGAAATTCCATATTATTTATAGGATAATTTATTTTTTTATTTCTGCAAAAAAAAAAAACATTGTTGAGCTTTTGATAGAGATTGAATAGAATCTGTAGATCACTTTTATAATGTATTGACTTCTTAAATTTTCTAGTCTCAACAAGGAACATCTTTCCATGCATTTGTTTTCAATTTCTTTCTGGAATGTTTTCCAGTTTTCAAAGTACAAGTGTTAAGCCTCCTTGGCTAGGTTTACTTCTGAGTCTTTTATTCTTTTTAATACTTCTGCAAATAGAATTGTTTTCTTAATTTCCTTTCCAGGTTGTCCATTACTAGCATAAAAAACACAGCTGATTTTTGTGTGTGGATTACATACTCTGCAACATTGCTGGGTTCATTTATTAGTTCTGACAGGTTTGTGTGTGTAGGGGGGGTGAGTGTGAGTGTGTGATCTTTTAGCTTTTTGACATTTAAAGTCATGTCATCATCAACTAAGTCTATTCTTAGAATTATGAACAACTATGCTTATTTCTTAAAGTAATCTTCAGCCTGCCTTAAAATAAGTGAAAGGGCACTACCAGTTCCTCCTGGGTCACGCTGCTTTTGGGTGGGAGGAAATTCACGGTCTCAGACATGCCTCCTCCACACTCGTAGTAACTGGCATTATATTCAGACATCTTTAATGATGCAACTGGTTGATTCTTTTCCTTTATGGTTTGTTTTCATGTGTTTGTCTTTCTGCCCCAAAATGACTCTCAAGTCCCTGCCATATACAAACGAATTTCAAGCCATTTAAAATATGCTGAATAGTCCTTCTTGGCTTTGCTTCCCACAGACACGGGCCAGGGGCAAACCTCCAGCTTCCAGCACTCACTTTGCAGACCCAGTTGGAATTATTTGCACTGATGCTGTCTGCTGTCTCCACTCCCCCCTGGAAATGACGAGGAACGAAGTACAGTGGACAGGGGCTTCCATGTCCCGAGTTCCCCCTGGGCTGTGGGCTACGACATCCAAGGTGTACAGTGGGCTGCCCTTCCCATAATATTTCAATTTAAACACTGCCTGGCTGCCTCGGCCCCGCCTCTCATTCACCCTGTGGCCTTTGTAGGAGACAGGGGTCATTATGGAGCAAGAACTGAGGACAAACTGATGACAGCCCGGCCCAGCAGCCAGGGAAGGGGACACATGGAAGGAGCACGGAAAGAGACACGCCACGAGAAACAGCCAGGGGAATTGGGGGTCCCGGGAGATGTCAGGGCCAGGGAAGGACAGGAACCCTGGCCACTCCAGATTGTCAGGCTGTAGTCAAGCGCATCCCTGCTGACCCCGCCGCCTCCTCACCTGGCTCAGAAGCCACCTCTATGCTTGTCTCTGGTTGGTGCAGTAAAGCCGCCAATTCCCCTGTGCTTTCAGGGCAGAGATGATCCTCTTCTCTATAGATTTCCCGTTTTCCGTTCTGATTTTTAGTGTTTTCTGCACATACAGGCTGGGCCTGGCCGCACATTATGCAGACCGCTGTTCCACAGGCCCTGCCTTTAAATTGCATTCATTGGTTTAGACAGACCCTGCAGTGAGGAAATAGAAATCATCTTTTGTTTGTTCTATTTGCTCTCCAGCCCCTGCAATTCACAGCCTAATAATTTCATTTTAAAAGGAACACCTGTCAGGAAGATTTGCTCTATTTACCATTAAAACGGGAAGAAAGAACCTTATTAAATCTCCACCTAGAACAAGCCTCCTTGTTTTCTTCCCCTTCCTTTCTCTTTCTCTCTGTCTTCCTTGTCTTTCTGTCTTTCCCGCTCACTCTGCCCCTGTCATCGTGGGTACAGGATTTTGCCTCAGGAAAGGTCAGAAAGTCTGGCCTGCAGGGCCCTGTATTGGTTCCCTTGGGATCATTAAAATCTCTTGACGTGAGTGCATATGTGGTTATTTGAACAGATGAATTTATAATACGTGAATATTCAGTTTGTTTCTGCAAAACTTGTGATTTTGAAGGAAAAAAAACACTTGAGAGCTCTGGACTCCAGCAAAGATTCGTATTTAAACTATTTCAAACAAACTTGGCCTGACGCTGCACAGCCTAACTGTGGATCCCACGTTTCACCCATGCATCTGTGGCACCCCAGATGTGCGGGGACGTGGTGCCTGCTGTTCAGAATGCGGCGGCCTCCGCAGTGCCCAGGAGCCAGCCTTTCCCACCCAGACTCAGGTGTGGAAGTCTGTCTCTTCTGTTTCTGGGAGCTTGAAGGATTTGCATGACTTTCTGGGCCTCAGGCATCCCATCGTCAACTAGGAAATATCTTCCTCCGGGACCATGGTGAAGATTCCATGAGATGATAACACTTAGCCTGCAGTAAGCACACTGAAAATATATAAACTGTTATTTTAAGTCACAGGTGCTGACTCGTTTGCATTAATGGGTCCACTGAAAGTCCCATGTGATTCACTGTAGCTTTGATTGATGAACTGGCTGGACAGGCTCAGAAATTGTGCTCCATCAGTCTAGGCCTGCTGCATTCTGGGCTGCTTGAGTGGCCATTGCACTATATGTTCACCCCCTGTGACCCCATCACCTGCCACAGGTGTACTCTCCCCACCACCCCTTGTGACCCCATCACCTGCCCACAGGTGTACTCTCCCCACCACCCCCTGTGACCCCATCACCTGCACACAGGTGTACTCTCCCCACCACCCCCCTGTGACCACATCACCTACACACAGGTGTACTCTCCCCACCACCCCCTGTGACCCCATCACCTGCCCACAGGTGTACTCTCCCCACCACCCCCCTGTGACCCCATCACCTGCACACAGGTGTACCCTCCCCATCTTCCCCTAGGTGACCTCATCATCTGACCACAGGTGTAGTCTTCTCACCATCTTCCTGTTTGAGCCCATTACCTGCCCACAGATGTAGTCTCCCCGACCATGTGCCCATCACCTGCCCATGTCATCCTGCATTGCCCATTATCTTGGCCCCTGAGTGGTCCTGGCTGATCACTGAGGCTTCCATGCACCTGGGAGGAGTCGGGTGCCCAGGAGGGAGGGGCTTGCTGCCCTTGCCCTGTTCTTCACAAGCTGGCTTTAACTCAGTCTTTCATATTTTCATCTTTCCTTCTCTGAGGAGGTCAGTGGAGAAATTTCAGAAACTCAGTGGAGATGGTTGTTTTCACCAACTTAATTCTTTCCTAGCGTTCAAATAGGTGTTTGCCTACCGTCTCCCTGTGAGCAACCCCTTTCACCTTCTCACTGGACTCATCCTTCACATGCCCTCTTTCTTCCACCCACATTCTGGAGAGCGAGAGGACAGCCAGTGTCCTCTAAGGAGCTAGTCATCCGGGGTTTGGGGGAGAAGTTTTAAGAGATGAGTGTGTTTTATGTTTAGAACACACACTGAGAATATTTCAGTTTTAGAACCCTGGAAGACTCTTTACGAAAGTATTCTCTCCCGACACCGACTGCCCTGCCCCACTGCTCCTGAGTCTCGTTCCGTCTACGCTGTAGATAGGGTGTTCCCAGGAGCCATCCCGTAGGACTTGCCAAAGCCCTTAAACAATGGTGTGTTCGAGCCCGTCAGCCGTTCAGAGGAACGTGCTTGTTGAGGTCACATCTCCAGTGGACACGGTGAACCCATCTTATCCCTGTAGACACAGCTCCAGGCCACACCAACCTCAGCAGCAGAGGTGGAGGCCAGAGAAGGCCTTGGGTAATTCAGACCCGGGCAAATATGCCCTTCCTTATGTGAAAGGTTGATTTTTGCCATGTCCTTAGGTTGCCGTTGTGACTTCTCCATATTCCTGGAAAGCATGCAGCTCATGACGATATTCTCTCAACCTGTGACTCAAAGACAGAGGCGGTTTCCCACACATCGGTTCTCACACTGCTCCATTCTGCAGCTTCACCATCCATGTGCTAAAAAGGCAGCACCCACAGCCCCTGCGGCCAGCCTCGCGCTTACGGACAGAAAACTCAGCAATGAATGTGTTTCTCCATCATGTGCAGTTTTGCTTAGAAACTGTAAAGAGTGGGGGTCCCTGCTGGCCTTCCTTCTTCAAAAGGGGCTCCATGCTTGTGTTCCTTCTTTATATAGGGGTCCCTGCTGGCGTTCCTTCTTCATATAGGGGTCCCTGCTAGCATTCCTTCTTCATACTGGGGGTTCCTGCTGGTGTTCCTTTTTCATAAGGGGCTCCATGCTTGTGTTCTTTCTTCATATGGGGGTCCCTGCTGGCGTTCCTTCTTCATACTGGGGGTCCCTGCTGGCGCTCCTTCTTTGTACCAGCATGGCTTCAGAAAGCACTGGTTTACTGAGGAGGGCTCGGTAGCTTCTGGAAGGTGCAGTGTGAGTGACAATGCCACTTGACATGAAGTTGCAGGTGTTTGAGCTGCTCTGGAAGGTTCTCCATGGAATGGTGGCCACACTGGAGGGTCCTGTGCCAGGCACCTGAGGAGGCCATGGTGATGAGGAGAGACCCTAGGGCAACCCACACTCCCGAGAAGTCAGAGAAGAGTGCGTCCTGTAGGTAAGTTTATATTGCAAATTTAAAGAGAGGAAACAAGAAATAGCAAGGACACTGAGCCAGGACTGGGAGTCGGGTCTTAGATGGCTTTGGGTCACTATGCCCTCCAAGTAGATTCCGCTAAGCCCTGTTTATTCGTTAATGTGAAGAGTTGGATGGAATTGCCTTTATTCTAAAATTTTATTCTGCCTTAAGTCTCTGGGTCAGCAAACACATTGCTACAGGGCGTCTCTGTTCGCACCAGGACACACGCCTGACCGGGCAGGCTGGCTGGTCTGTGCTCCCCCAGTGGGGCGAGTGTTAGCCAGCTAGGGCTGCTGGAACAGAGGAGCTTCAACCACAGGAATTTATTCTCTGTCAGCCTGGAGGCCTAAAGCCCAGATCCCCGTGCAGCAGGGCTGGGCTCCCTCCGAAGGCACTAGGGAGGGCCTGTGCCCGTCGTCTCCAGCTCCTGGTGGTTCCTTGGCTCACGGCAGCAGAACTCGCACCTTAGCATGGCGCTCTCCCTTTAGATGTGTGGATGTGTCCAAGTTTCCTTGTCTGTTGGGTCCCCAGCTATACTGGCTTAGGGGCCCAACCTACTCAAGCAAGACATCGTCTGAACTCATGACATCTGCGAGACTCTGTATCCAAGTAAGAACGCATTCTGAGATGCTGCAGTTAGGACTTCAGCCCAGGAACTTTGTGGCCAGGCACACAGTTCAATCCATCTGGAAGGTGGAGAGGCAAGGAAGGGTGGAGAGAGGCCTGTGCTACAGGCGTGTGGTACTCACTGCTGAAACAAGGCAGAGCTGAGCGTGGAAGGCGCTGGAGCTGCGCTGTGGCGGGGAAGGGGCTGTGCGGCGGGGAAGGGGCTGTGTGGCGGGGAAGGGGCTGTGTGGCCAGCAGCATCATCTGTCTTTGTCATCACTGGCTGGGGCCAGGAGGGCAGCCCTACTCTTCCCTCCCCAACACACACACCTTCTCTAGACGTGTTGGCCAGGTGTCAATGCAGCCAGGTGACACGGCTACCTGGAGGGCAGGAGCAGACAGCTCCCTGGAGGCTCTAGGAGACAGACCAGGAGGCCATAGCTGTCCAGGAGCTGAAGTGAGCCACAGACAGCGCCGGGGAAGATGCGCCCTAGTACCAGGCTCTGAGCGCCCCAGCACACTCCCTTGCCTTGACTTCCTTCACTGGGAACCCAGGGCTGGAGTCCATAGGAAGACTCAGCCCAGGGAAGGGTCCACCTGTCCAGGAGGCACCCAGTGTCCAGCTCGCCCTGGGTGGTGCCCTCAGAGATGCCTGGGCATGGACCACCTCCGGGAGTCTGGAGGGGCCTCTGGGCAGTGCAGCCACGGGCTGTCCTCTGCTTCTCAGCACCCGAGACAGGGAGCCAGAGCGCAGCACTGAACACATTCCAGTGCTCTAGAAAGTGCGGCTGGCTGAGTTTCCCTAACTCAGAAAAGAGCCTGATACAGAGGAAGCATTGGAGCTCTTCAGTTCTTGTTTTGTTTTCTTTCTTTTTTTTTTTTTATGTTTTATAGTACCCTTAATGACACATTTTCCCTTGTTTTTTGAACAAGGGACTTTGCTTTTCAGTTCTTTCAAAAGTTGGCATCTGCTGAATTTCAGCTCCCCTTGGCTTGATTTCTCATACAAAGGTTCTCAAATTTCCTTCAAATATGAAATAAGTTTCTCACTTAACAAATGTCATTTCTCCATCATGAGAGGATTCCTCCCCACCGCACAAAGCAAATTTCAGCGTCACTTCCTTCCAGCAGCACAACAATTATGAAGTAATCTGCCACAGAAAAGTTCAGTTCTAAACCCTCAGAAAACTTAAAGCTTTCTTCAGAAAGGGATTTTAAATACATTCTAGACACATTTATAGGTGCATCTTTGCCAGAACTTCCCTAGACGAGCAGCCCTCCAGAAGTAGGGAAGGAAGGGGATCCCCAGAGTTCTTCATCAGGAACCAACCGTCGGAGGAGATGGGGGGTGTGGGAGTGGAGGGGGGCGAGCAGGGCTGTGGTGGCTTCTCTCCTTCAGGTGGGAGCCGTACGTCTTGTTGTTGTTGTTGGTTTTGAAAATGCTTTTTCCTTATGAATGGTCTCCAATGTCTATTTTTCCTTGTGAATGGTCTCCAAGATATCTGAGATACTTGCTGTGGGTCTACCACGAACCAACCCCTGTCCTAGAGAGGTGTCCCAGGAGCGTTCCTCAGGAGGGAGAGGAAAGGAGAATTTTGTGCTGGTCTCTTGTGTGCTTGGCCGGGGAGCAGCACGGGGCCCAGGGCGGCTGTTCCTCTGTGGAAGGGCTGCCCCCGCACTCCCGAGGCCTGTGGCTGGCGTGGAGGCAGAAGGGGCAATGTGGGCGGGGGGTGCTTTTTTTGTGCCTGCAGGCCCTAAAAGGGTGGAGGATTTATTCAACACATACCTATTAGTACCAGTGACAGGTAAGGCTCTATTCTCCTGGAACACAGAGCGCACAAAATAAAAACAAACAATGCTGCCCTCCTGGAGCTGCCATCAGGGTGTGGGGACACGGGTCATCAGTAGCGAAGTGAACTGACCCCTGGGGTCCTTAGTGCAGCAGGACTGGGGGTACAGGTCATCAGTAGCGGGGTGAGCTGGCCCCCTGGGGTCCTTCCTGAAGCAGGACTGGGGGGTGCAGGTCATCAGTAGTGGGGTGAGCTGGACCCCTGGGGTCCTTCGTGCAGCAGGACTGGAAGCAGGACGCCTGCAGGGAGGCACAGCGGCTCCGGGGGTACAATGGGTATGCTTGTTGTTAAGGAAGGTGGTGAGAAACCTCCACGACAAAGGAGACTTTGCACAAAGGCTGGAAGACAGGGAGCGAGAGACAGAAGGTGTTGAGGGAAGAACTTTCAGACAGAGGGAGGAGCAAGAATGGGAGCCCAAGGTTGAGCGTGACGCATCAGGGAGAAACCAGGAGCTAGTGGAGGGGCAGCTGTGGTAGGACAGGAGAGGAAGGCTGGGGCCGCGGACCACACAACCTCCTTCCCTGGGGAAACAGGGGCTATGGAGGGTGCAGGGACAGCACTAGGCTCTGTGTCATTTCTAGAGGGCCTTGGGCTGAGAATCAGTGATGGAGACCAAAAGAGACATAGGGAGCCCTAGCTGGGAGAGGACAATGACAATCAAAGGCGATGGCCCTGGATAGGCTCAGGCAGAAGTCGGGAGGCTTCTGGACGGGGTCTGAGGCCTCCTCGGGAGGACCCCAAGGCTCTGGACAGATGTTCACCCTCAGAGGCCTGGAGGAGATCCACTCTGTGCAGCAGCAATGTGACAGTCCGGGCCAGACTCTTTGGGTACAGCACCCCACAATGATGTCACATTGTCTACGTCCAATCGCTTCCTGGCAGAGAAGTCAAAGTCATCATTTTCCAAAAGCCAATTTATCATCAGTAGAAAACACATTAGTCAATCATAGATGAAAACAGAAAACAGGGCAGTGTGTACACTGAAGTGCTTATTAGACCATGCTCTGGGTTCAACATAGGCTATGTGAAAGCGTCACTTTGAGTATTTCAAAGCTCTTTTTTTTTTTTTTGGAGACAGAGTCTTGTGCTGTTGTCCAGGCTACAGTGCAATGGCACATTCTCGGCTCACTGCAACCTTCACCTTCCAGGTTCAAGTGATTCTCCTGCCTCAGCCCTCGTAGTAGCTGGGATTGCAGGCACATACCACCACGGCCAGCTAAGTTTTATGATTTTAGTAGATATGGGGTTCTGCCATATTGGCCAGGATGGTCTCGAAGCCCTGACCTCAGGTGATCCACCCTCCTCAGTCTCCCCTATTGCTGACATTACAGCCATGAACCACCACGCCTGGCCCAAGTATTGTAAAGCCCTCTTTTTCTTTTCTGTTTGTAAAAATTTACCTTTATCCACCATCTTCAAGAACATCTATCCCATATATCACCTTTATTTAAAAGGAGGATTAAATTTCCCAAGCACAGCTAGACCATGAATAAGCTGTTGAAATACTCTGTGTTTTTGATTTGGCTCTAAGATCTTGGGTCATTGTCTTTATTATAAGAATTATACACAAGTCCCTGCACATGAAACGTTTAGACTTCCATTTTTAATTATTCATGAAATGTGCGCAACATGGTCCAATGCACACTTGAGCAAAATTCGCTAATGCCTCTGAACAAATCATAAACACCTCACCAGGGCGCCTGGATACAAAGCTCTCCACTAATAGGTGCTTTATTATAATCTGCTCTGGGTACGTAGGCAGTGAAATCATGGCAGCGGTCCCCAGCACCCAGCCACTGTGACTTTGCCACCATCTCACCCCAATGGGAGTTATGTTCAGCCGTCTTCACAGGCTGAATGTTAACCCCAATTCTTCTGTGCTGAAGAATCAAGAGTCCAGTGACACACTTCAGTTTTGGTGCGTGGACAAATCTTTTCCTATGATAAAACTCCAGGTAAGACCCGGCTTTGCTGTGGGGCAACCTGAACAGAAACAGAATTGCCACTGGAGAGATCTTAACTCTTACGGATTGGAATGAAGCCAGCGTGCTCTCAATGACAGTCGGAGAATTTTGCTTGGATGGTTCTCCAGATTGTGTGAGATGTTCATAGAAACTGAAAGAAAAAAATATATGAAGATGCCAAGAGGGACGCAGGCATGAGCAGGTCACACATACAGGAGAAAAATGGGAAACGCTCAAACTTCTTTGCTAACAATAAGTCATAAAGTGTAGCAGCACCAGCCACATACCTCCGCGAGGTATTTATCCAGCACTGATTTTTGTCATGTGCCTTTGCAGATTTGGAAAATACAGCAGTGAAAGAAGCAGGCTAGTCCCTCTTTTCATGAGGGTTACGTCCTAGTGGGAAGAGATAGAAGAACAAACAAATCAGTACACAGCATGTCAGATGATATGGTCAAGAGGGCTTGGAGCTGACACCTGAAGCCAAGTGGGCGTGATCTACCCTGAATCCGCAGATGGAGCACTCGGGCAGTAGTCAGGGACCAGTATTCCATCAGGGTGTTCTGCAAGTTCAAAGGACCAGAAGGAGACAGTGTCGTGGGAGCAGAAGGAGAGCTTGGGACAGAACCAGATGATGAGGCCAAAGGGGAAGTGAGTCTGGTCCCCAAGCTAAGTTGGATGCGAAGTCCTGCCAGTGAGGTCACAAAGGGCCTGGTATATGGGGTTTGCCTTGTTTCATGCAAGATCATGTCTATGAGCTCTACCCAGGTTATTGCACATAACAGCAGGTCGTTCATTTTTATTGCCATCTTGCACCATGTGTGACACCATCACAGTTTACCAGTTCTACCGTTTTAATTACACTTGGGTGGTTTTCAGTTGTGCCTACTATGAACAATACTTCAATGAACATTCTTTTGTATGTCTTACATTGCACATGCATTTTCATCAGTTTGCAGTGCAGACCTCGGAGTGGACTCTCCTTCTCACTGGGCGTTTGTGTTCAGCTCTAGCAGTCAGAGTCACTCCCATGAGCAGCGTGGCGTGCACTTTTCAGTCCTTCAGATCCTCAGCTACCTATGGTATTGTCACCTTTTCTGATGGGCATGGGGTTAACTGATGATGCTTTTGTTTTCCAGGTTTCAGTTGACAAATAAGACGAAGCATCTTTTCAAATGTATGATGAGCCACGTTTGTATCACCTTTTGTCCGGTATCTTTTAAAGCCTCTTGATTCTTTTACTATTTAACTGCTTCTCCTTTTTGAATCTGTAGAGGTGTTTTGGATTCAAGCCCTTTGGAAGATATTTTTGTTGCAAATATCTTCTCTCTGCATATGTTTGTTTCTGGCTTGCTTTTTATTTCTAAGCAGTTTCTTCTGATAAATAGAAATATTTAACTTCAATGTAGTGCAATTTATCAGTCTTTTACAGATTGTGTGTCTGTGTGTGTGTGTGTGTGTGTGTGTGTGTGTGTGTTTGTATGTGTATTTCCCTACCTTAAGTTCATAAGTTTTATTTCTATATCAACTCCTAGGTAATTAGTGTTTCACCTCACATTTATATATATGAACTACTACAAATTAATTTATGAGTATGGTATACAGTTAGTCAAACTTGCCAAACTGCACACACACACACACACACACACACACACAGAACTGGAATTTTTACTGGGAATGCAGTAAATTTATGGATCAATTTGAAAATAAATGACAGATTTTAGTATTTGGTTCTCAATTAATAAATATGTTATGCCTTTCAATTTATTTAGATGTTTTAAAAATGTCCTATCCATAATATTTACAGGTTTTTTTGGCTGGAGAGTTAAGTAACTTAGCTATATTTCTGGGTCTATGTTGTATTTGGTGCTACTATACATGCTACATTCAATTAAAATTCTGTTTTCAATTAGTTGTTGACAGATTTTGACAGAATTACCTTGATTTCTCTATGACAACAAAGTGTGAGGAGCAAAGAAAATCCAGTTTTTGGGGGGGCAATTGTAACAATCTGCGCTGGACACGGGAGGTGATTGGGGATGGTGGTGAGACATAGCTGGAGTTTGAATATATTTGGAGGTATAGGTAACAACATTCTTTGCTGGGTTACTTATAGAATAGAAAAAATGGAGGACTTAATGACAATTTTGACACCTTAAGCAAATTGAATTATACAGTTATTATTTATTAAGGTGCAGAAGACTGCTGGAGGAGTTTGGAGATAAATATTGAGAGACTGTTTGAAGACACTGAGAGTGAGATATTTCTTAGACATCTAAGTTGAAAGAGTGAGGAGACAGTTGGATTTACAAGACTCTAATTCAGGAAAGAGGTATGGGCTGGAGGTATTTGTGAATCATCAGTGAAGAGTTAGTATTTTCAAATAATGGGCTGCATATTATTATCTAGAGAGCTAAAATGAAAGAAACACCTAATGAAACAGAAGCAAAACTAAGAGAGATCTTCCAAAAACCAAGTAAAGTGTTTTTAAGAAAAGCTGTTGATCAGCTATATCTGTTATTAGCAGGCCAGGTAATCTGAGGTCAATGAATTGTCCATTTGTTTATGGTATGGGCTGTAGTTTGTGCTTTCAAAATTCATAGGTTGCAATCCCAACTCCTGTACCTCAAAATATGACTGTATTTGGAGATAAGGCCTTTAAAGAGGTAATTAAGTTAGAATGAGGATGTTACAGGGACCCTAATTCAGTATGACTAGTGTCCGTATATGAAGAAGAGATCAGAACCTACACACACAAAGAAGAGATGCCTCCAGCAAGTAGACAGCGCCTTATATGCCAAGGAGGGAGACCTCAGAAGAAACCGGCTCTTCTGGCATCTTGTTCTTGGACTTCTAGCCTCCAGAAATGTGAGAAAATAAGATTCCATTGTTTAAAGTCCCCAGTCTGTGGTACCTTGTTCTGGCAGCCCTAGCAAGCTGATACTAACTTGTCAAAGCGCATGTGGTTACCAGGCTCAATGCTGTGGCAGACACAGCTGGTTAGTGACCCAATATCCACCTCTTCACTCTCTACTAAACTGGCCTTGTGTGGATGACCAGGTACCTGTCTTTAAAATAAAATCTGTTATTGGCCTTTACCCTTTGCATGTACTCAGCCCAGGGAGCATGCTCTGACAGGGGTGTGAGAGGTTATATGCTGAGGTTTTGGAGGGAGAGCTTGCTCTTTGATGAAGAAGAGATGCCTGAGAAGAAAGCCCTAGTACTGCCATGCTCCTTGGGCCTCTTTTGCTTGTTCACAGCCACGAAATAAAACTAGAAGTCCACAACTAAAAAAGAGCTTCCTCCTCATCTTTTCAAAATCAACCTATATTTAGTTCACTAGTTAAAGGAGAAATCACAATGAAATTACAAATATGCACACCAAAATTATGCATAAAAATAGTAATTCTTCTGAGAAGTGTCTGTTCATATCCTTTGCCCACTTTTGGATGTTTTGATGGGGTTGTTTTTTCTTGTAAATTTGTTTAAGTTACTTGTAGAGCTGGATATTAGTCCTTTGTCAGTGGCACCTACATACCTATGTAACAAACTTGCATGTTCTGTACATGTGCATCAGAACTTAAAGTATAATTTAAAAAAAAAGATTACAGTAATTAAAAAAAAATCATAATTCAAACTTAGGAGAAAAGACCAGAGTCAAATTCATCACTCTTTAGAGAAAGATAACACAAGCCAGAGTCTCTACAATGTATCCAATGCAAACTCCAGCACGTAGTTTGGAAAAAAAAAAAAATCGTCATAGAGAAAGCAATAAGAATCAAAGAATCAAGAGAGAAAGCAGATAATGGAAGCAGATCAAAAGAAACTCACGTTTTGTTATTAGCAGAAAAGAACATCAAAATAACTATAATAAATGTTAAAGCAGAGGATAATATGTGCAAATGAAAAAGGAAAAGCTTGAGTGTAAAGTAACCAAATATTAATTCTAAAATGGAATGTTATATCAAAGTAAGTGTGTGTATTTATAGAGAAGAGGGAGTAAACACATTTAAAAGTTAAAGCAGACACAAAGATCTTTAGCTTGAAACAGATGCAGAATACAATGTTAAACTGAAGGATAAAAAGAAAAAGAATGGAAACAACACAATGGAGCACGGAAGAGATAAGCATTGTGTGAATGGAAAACGATAAAATAGGAGCTTTATTTTGAAAAATTATAATCCAGAACTTTCCAAGTAATAAAAGACCTTGACTCACAAAATTCAAGAAACTCAGCAAACTGAAAAAAAAAAAATTGCAATTCGTCAAACTGTTCAAAACCAAAGATAAAGAGAAAATATTAAAAGAGCTTAGGGTGGAAGGTGTGGCGTGCGTTGCATGAGGGGAACAACTCTGAAGAGAGAAGACAATGATGTGCCTATTTTAAGCTCTGAGATTCCATACACACTGAAAATGTGTTCTAAAACTAAAGGGAAACAGTGATATTCTTAGACACACAGAAGAGCTGAGAGTATCTGCTCCTGTCAGGTTTCACACCATTAAAAATATTTTAACATCTTTTTTGTGTATAAAGAAAATGATTCCAGAAAGAAGCAGAGTGCTACAGAAAAAGAAAGAAAAATATTGAAAAAGGAAAATACAAAAGATAATTGTTTAAAATAAAAATAGCAACAGTGTCTTATGGGACTCATATATAGAAATGAAATAATGACAATAAAGGCAGAAATGACAAAGGTATTAATTGAAGTTAACAGGCTCTTAGATGTTTTGATCACTTAAAGTACCAACTTAAGGTAGAAAGTAAAAAACTAAGAATCTATTATTAAAAATTTTAAGGTGACTACAAAAAACATGATGTTGAATACAAAACAAAAAATCTAATAGAGAAAATAATAATGATATAATACTTGGTTAGTTAAAAAAAAAAACAAGTTTGACGGTAATTATAAAAAATGATGTATAGTTCTTAAGTAGCATTTATCTGCGGAAGGTGAAGATAACTTAACATTAGAAAATTTATCCAGATTTAGTTTTTTGTAAAAATAAGATAGGTCACTAGCTAGACTAATAAAGAAGAAAAAAGAGAAGATACAAATAAACACAATTAGAAATGATGGAGGCGACATTACCACTAACCCAACAGAAATAAAAATAACTACCAGAAAATACTACAAACACTTTTATGCACACAAACTAGAAAACCTGGAAGACACAGATAAATTCCTGGACATATACACCCTTCTAAGACTAAACCAAGAAGAAACTGATTTCCTGAACAGACCAATAATGAGTTCTGAAATTGAGTCAGTAATACATGGCCTATCAACCAAAAAAAAGCCCAGGACTTGATGGAGTCATAGCCGAATTCTACAAAGAAGAGCTGGCACCATATCCACTGAAACTACTGCAAAAATAGTTCTATGAGGCCAGCATCATCCTGATACCAAAACCTGGCAGAGACACAACAAGAAAAGAAAACTTCAGGCCAACATTTTTGATGAACATCTATGCAAAAATCCTCAATAAAATACTGGAAAACCGAATCCAACAGCACATCAAAAAGCTTATCCACCATGATCAAGTAAACTTATCCCTGGGATTCAAGGCTGGTTCAATATACAAATCAATAAATGTAATCCATCACATAAAGAGAACCAATGACAAAAACCAAACGATTACCTCAGTAGATGCAGAAAAAAGCCTTTGATAAAATTCCACATCCCTTCATGTTAAAAACTCTCAATAAAATAGGTATTGAAGGAATGTGACTCAAAATAATAAGAAGCATTTATGAAAAACCCACAGCCAACATTATGCTGAATGGGCAAAAGCAGGAAGCATTTCCCTTTAATAAATGGCACAAGACAAGGATGCTGTCACGATCGGACTCAACATGACATTGGAAGTTCTAGCCAGAAAAATCATGCAAGAGAAAGAAAGAAAGGGCACCCAAATAGGAAGAGAGGAGTCAAACTCTCCCTGTATGCAGAAGCAGATGACATGATTCTATATCTAGAAAATCCCATAGTGTCAGCCCAATAGCCCCTTCAGCTGATAAACAATTTTGGGAAAGTTTCAAGATATAAAATCAATGTACAAAAATCATTAGCATTCCTATACACCAACAGCCAGGCCAAGAGGCAAGTCAGGAAGGGAATCCCATTTGCAATTGGCAAAAGAAGAATGAGATTTCTAGGAACACAGCTAACTAGGGAGGTGAAAGATTTCTGCAATAAGAATGACAAAATACTGCCTAAAGAAATCATAGATGACATAAACAAATGGAAAAACATTTAATGCTCATGGATAGAATGAATCAGTATCATTAAAATGGCCATATTGCTCAAAGCAATTTACAAATTCAGTACTATTCCTATCAAACTACCAATGACATTCTTCACAGAACTAGAGAACATTCTTTTAAAATTCATATAGAACCAAAAAAAAAAAAGCCTGAATAGCCAAGGCAATCAATCTGAAGCAAAAAGAACAAAGCTGGAGGCATCATGTTCCCTAACTTTAAACTATATTTCAGGGCTCCAATAACCAAAACAGCATGGTACTGGTACAAAAACAGGCCCATAGACCAATGGAAAAGAGTAGAGAGCCCAGGAATAAAGCTTCACTCCTACAACCACCTGATCTTGCACAAAGCTGACAACAACAAGCAATGGGGAAAAGAATATTCAATAAATGGTTCTGGCATGATTGACTAGCCATATGCAGAAGACTAACACTGGACCCCTTCCTTCCACCATATACAAAAATCAACTAAAGATGGATCAAAGACTTAAATGCAAAACCCAAAACTGTAAAAACCCTGGAAGAGGACCTAGGCAATATTATCCTGGACATAGGAATAGGCAAAGATCCCATGATAAAAATATCAAAAGCAAAAATTAATAAATGGAATCTAATTAAACTGAAGAGCCTCTGCACAGCAAAAGAAGCTGTCAACAGGGTAAACAAACAATCTACAGAATGAGAAAAAATATGTGCACACTATGCATCTGACAAAGGTCTAATAGTCAGCATCTATAAGGAACTTAAATTTACGTGAGAAAAACAAACAACCCATAAAAAAGTGTGCAAAGGACATCAACACGCTTTTCAAAAGAAGACAAACATGCAGCCAGCAAGCATATGAAAAAAAAGCTCAATATAACTGATCGTTAGAGAAATGCAGATCAAAACCACAATGAGATACCATCTCGCAGTAGACGGAATGACTAATATTAAAAAGTCAAAAAATAATAGATACTGGCAAGGTTGTGGAGAAAAAGGAGCCCTCATACGCTGCTGGTGGGAGTGTAAACTAGTTCAACCACTGTCGAAAGCTGTATGGTGATTCCTCAAAGATCTAAAAGCAGAACTACTGGCAAACTGAGTGATCTCATTCCTGGGTATATACCCAAAAGAATATAAATTATTCTACCATAAAGACTCATGCACATGTATGTTCGTTGAAGCATCTGTTCATGGTAGCAAAGACATGGAATCAACATAAATGTCCATCAATAATAGATTCGATAATGAAAACGTGGTACATATTCACCATGGAATACTATGCAGCCATAAAAAGGAATGAGATCATGTCTTTTGCTGGAACATGGATGGAGCTAGAGGACATCATCCTTAGCAAACTGGTGCAGTAACAGAAAACCAAATGCCACGTCTTCTCACTTACACGTGGAAGCTAAGCGGTGGCAGAAAAGATCACCGCAAGCAAGAGAGGGGTGCTTGCTATTTAGAACTGGAGGATTGATTGGACTCGTCACCATCCCCAAGGCCAACCCTTAGTGTGGCCTTCTGAGCTGTGACACCCATGTGAGTTCCTCAATCTCCTTCTGCCTCAGGTTTTTCTTCTGGAAAATGGTGATAATAGCATTGTTGTCAGTGAACATATAATGGTGTGTACAATGCACTTTTTGTGATGCCTTACTGCACAGACAGTGTTCTAGAAATGTTAGTGTCTATCTCACAGCCAGGGACAGATTTAAGTCACCCCCCAACCCATCTTCAAAGTCACGTGGATTTTTTTAACCTTGCCACAAAAGATTCTAAACTTTGCTTGGAGCAAAAACAGGTAAGTGTCAGTATGAAAATGCTCACAAATCAGTGGCTAGTGGGGCCTTGTCCTTCACAATGTGAGAGGCCGGCTTTTGTGAAAGAGTGCGACTCAGGTGCTGAGGTCCACAGAACAGGACAAACTGTCCACGAGAGATCTTCTTGCTGGCCAGTCCCTGCTATGTGGACAAAAATGCAATGAACAGAATGAGAAAGGAAGTATCATTCAGAAAACGGATTCCAAAAACAAATATTGGAAAAAACAGCCAAGTGCTCAAATTATATCCTTTGATAAAAAATTATTCAAATGGATTGAAGAATCATACAGATTATAATTTTTCTGTATTATCTGATCTGAGAAATGGGACATTTTAAGCATATTTAGCAATGGAAGAGCTCAGAGGTTATGACATTAAATATTATACATTTTAATACACGATTTCTACCAAAAATCATGAACAATAAAGACAAGCATGCAAATACAAGGTAAGAAATGAAAAGACCCAATAAAGTCATAAAACATTGCCTGATACTATGGTATCCAGAAAAAATGCAAGTTAAAGCAAATTGTGTCTGACCCGTTGTATCTAGCATGTAATGCCGAATCCTGTCCATGCTGAATCCTGTCCAAGGTGCTCTGAGCCACTTTTCTGATAGTTTTAGTGGGATTTTCTATTTGGCACAAGTTTTCTGTAGAGCATGTTTACAGTAGTTAGGAAGAGTTTTAACCCATCCAGACACTTGAGCCCAGCAATTCCACTGAAGAAATATCTCCTAAAGAAAAACTTCGGGATGCAATTGGTAATTTAAACTGAGAGAGCTGTCTCAGTGTTGCATGTAAGAGTGAAACACTGACCTCTATCCAAACACGCAGGGACAGAGGAACTTAAATCTGGAGAGTGTATCGGAGAAGAGCAGGCTCCCATAACAACTGTAATTCCAATGTGCCTGAAAGACCGATGTGAATTACAAAGACTAAAAAGAAATGATTCAAATGTTAACTGTTTACCTCCGAGAGATACCTCCTCCATTTTATAAGGTAACATAACAATTATATAGTCAAATGAATATCTTGAATTAAAGAATATATATTGTGACTCTATAAAGGCATACTTGTGGGTATACAGTCATGAGACACTTAACGATGGGGACACATTCTGATAAAGGCATCATGAGGTTGCTCCCTTGTTGTGCAAACATCACAGAGTCTGTAACACACCTAGGCAGTCCAACCTCCCACACACTTAAGCTGTGAGGTGCAGCCTCTTGTTCCTGGGCAACAAATCTGAGCAGCACATCGCTGTGCTGAGGACTGCAGGCAACCGTAACACCATGACAAGAATGTGTGTATCTAAACACGTCTAAACAGAGGAGAGCCATGGTAAAAGCAAAGCCCTAAAGATAAAAAGTGAGACCCCTGGCTAGTGCACTGCCATAAACCCAGCTTGCACGACTGGTGGTGGCTCTGGGTGAGTTGGGAGTGGTGAGTGGACCTGAAGGCCGGGGCATTACCACGCACTCCTAGAGACTTAACAAACACTGCACACATAGGCTACGCTAAATGTACACAAAACATGACCCTTCTTTAGTGATAAATTCATCATCGCTACTGTAACTGTTTTACTTTATACATTTTTAAATTGTTTGAACATCTTAATTCTTTTGTAACACCTAGCTTAAAGCACACATTGTACAGTTGGATCAAATATTTTCTTTCTTTATATTCTTAATTTTTTTTTTGAGATGAAGTCTCACCGTATTGCCCAGTCTAGACTGCAATGGCGTGATCTTGGCTGACTGCAACCTCTGACTCCCAGGTTCAGGTGAGTCTCCTGCCTCAGCCTCCCAAGTAGCTGGGATTATAGGCACCCATCACCATGCCCTGCTAATTTTTGTATTTTTAGTAGAGATGGGGTTTCACCATGTTGGTCAGGCTGGTCTCAAACTCCTGACCTCAGGTGATCTACCTGCCTTGGCCTCACAAATTGCTGAGATTAGAGGCATGAGCCACCGTGCCCGGCCTCTATCTTAATTTTAAAATTTTTATTTACTTATTTAAACTTTCTTTTTAAAAACCAGGATGCACACACAGCTTATCCTAAGCCTGCACAGGGTCAGTGTCACCCCATCACTGCCTTCCACTTCTACTCTTGTCGTAGTGGAAGGTCTTTGGAGGCAAAAACGAGCGTGGAGCTGGCAGCTTGTAGGATGATAATGCCTTCTTATGGATACCTCCTGAAGAAGCTGCCTGGGGCTTTTACCGTTAACTTTTCAAAGATATATAAGTAGAAGGAACACAGTCTACAAAATGATTAATAGTTCAGTAAGCACATGAACCAGGAAATCTCCGTTTGCCACCACTTTTAAGCATTACGTGTGGTACATAGTGATAAGCGCTAGAATTTCACAATAAGCCGGCATCCCAACAGATTTACTTACACGAGTATCACCACAACCATGTGAGGAAGGGGCTACACTGTGCCATTGCAGCCCCATCACGAGGTGACAGGAATTTTTCAGCTCTAGCATCATCTTTGGGCACTGCTGTTCTCTGTGAGTCCATCATGGACCAGGCACAACTGTGCATGGGGGAGAGAGCGGTCCCCAGTGGATGAAATGGGGGCAAGTACAGCAAAACCATGACATCATCGGAGGAAGGGTGCTGTCCCAGAGCTGTGGGTTTCCCGGCTTGTCTACTGTTGAGAAGGCAGATGGCCACTGGCCCCCCAGAATGGCCCACTGCCTCTTTCCTGGGCCTTAGGAGAAGGAGACTCAGGATTCACTGCAGGATCTCTGTCTTCCCTTTGTAGCATCTTTCATGCGAGCACCTTTTGGACAGGTGATATGCACCAAAGGTCAGGGCTGAGCCAGAGGCTGCTCGTTGCCCTGCAGTTGGTTGACCTTGCACACGGTACTGAAGAGCCCTGTGTCTGTCCTTATTGATTAATCTCTATTAATAAACCAGAAGAGACGACAGGCACATCACGGGGCTGGAAGACCCACGTTATAAGTGTAAGGGAACCAGCCGAAGTCCCAGACCAAAGCCCCGCCTCATTACAAAAGAGCCTGTGGCGTGTTTGTCACTGCGGGGCCTGGGCCATGGCTCACTTCAGCTGGGCAATTATTGAACTGATCCTTGCAATTTTCAAAGGAATAGCACTTCCCTTCTAAGATCTGACCTCTGCCTGCCTCTCCTCAGAGCAATTTCCCTACTCCAGGGAACTCTTGTTGTGGAATCGGAATCCGAGGAGTGCTGTCCACACTGCAGGAAGGAGGACGGGGCTGTGAATTAGAGACTCATTTTAGGTTTCCCTGCCCTGGCTGCAGGTTCTCAGCACGCAGGAATGCTCCATGAGACATAGAGAAATGGAATTGCTCAATCGAGGCAGCATGCTCAGCTCACCCAAGGAAACTGTCCTGCATTCTGCAATGCAACAAAAGGTGACTCTGGCAGATGTGCTTATTTATTTGAAACAGCAACGTGCAAATGAAGAAGTAGAAATTTCAGAGGAATTGTGAACCCGTTTCAGAGATAGAGGTGGAGTAAAGAAAGGAGGAGCAAACACCTGCGCTATGAAGTGATGCTAAGGGCAGGGCTAGAGTGGGAAGCACGTGAAGGGCTTCTGTGCCACCAAGGAAGTGACAAGAATCCCTGTTTATTTCTCAAAGACAGAGGCATTAAAAATGCTGACTTGGCTTTTCATCTCAAAGATTTCTGTTTCTTTTCTGTTTGGTTGTAACACTGGGTCTCAGTGAGCTACCATCAGGAAAAAAGACCAGAAAGTCAGTGGCTTATCCATCCTCACATGTCTGTGTGCAAAACAGTAACCTGGGAAATCTGTAAAAATGCGAAATCCTGGGCCCTGGTCCAGACCTACTAAATCATAATCTCCAGTTATGGGACATGAGAATCAGGATTTTTATCAGGCTTCTTGGGTGAGAAAATCTGACTGAACAGATAGTATTACACTTGGGCAGACTCAGTTATGGTGGGTGATAGTAATTCTAGTATTTGCAAACTTATGTAAACATTTATTTAATGTATTCAAAGACTATTTGTAAAGACTGGACAATTAAACAGAATGAAGGTAATCATCCATCTTTGGATGCACCTGCAGAAGTGGCGATGCTAACTTGCAGGTGTCCCGCGGTGTATGAATGATAATGAAACACACAGAGCTTGATCTTGTGACTCTCCAAGCAGCTGCTCACCTCTCGTCCCTATGATCTTCTCATGCAGTGCTAGCGGAGGAATCAACAAGGTTGTATATGTTTGTAAAGTGCCTAGAACAAGGAAATGCTCAATAAATAGCTCAATAACAGTTTCAGAGGGAAATCTGTTATCTAATAGCAGGAATACAAACAGAAACAAGACATGTAATTACATGAGGCAATGTGTGTGCTTTACAACACTTGAATAGCATAGGTGATCAACACGGCTGTGCTATTGACATTGCTATAACTGTTACTGTCATTATTCTCCTTTTTCATTCCCACTGCCACCATCTAATTTAAAGCCTCATTGTCTCTTACTTGGATGACTACCAGGACCTGCTCACCACCACATTCTGTTCCCATCTCTCTGGGCCTTCAAATTCTGTACATGCTAAACTAGTGGATTTGTGGTTCAGGTTAAGCTAATTTAAACTGACCTCCATAGGATGTGTGACATTACTCTCTTGCTTTAACATCTTCGTACACAAGCTAAAGTCTAATTATCGTAATACAGATTTTGGATTTTCTTACTTTTTCAACTACTTGTGCACCCTACATTCAGCCTCCAGACTCTTGTGCCCAGGAGTGCTGTCCTTCTGTTGCAAGTCTGGATCTCATAGCCTCCCTTTTTTCCAAGTCTCCCATTCTTTAAGGTCCTTCTCAGCCTGACATTCCTGCAAGATTGTCCCAGGATTAAACCATCCTTGATTCCTCCTTTCACTGGCGATCGTCTGAAATGCATCTGCAGGACTGATTTTTTAAAATATTAACCACTTATACTGCTGTCCTGATTCCTCTGAACTTTCGTTCCCTGTCTGTGATGACAGGACCTGTCTCATTCTTTAATTTTTTCGTGTCATCTATACCGGAACCTGAATGCATAGCAGGTGCTTAACATATAGTTAATTTTTATAATAACTTATATCGTTCCTGACACTAAAACTCACACCAACTTTACAATCTGAGGGCTGTTATATTCCCATCTTACTGATAAAAAACTGAGGCAAACAGAAGTTAAGCAGTTTGCTCAAACTCTCACATCAGTAACACTGTGAAGCTGAGATTCCAATCCAGAGTTTAACTACAGAGCCTGCACTTTAATATATTTTGATTCATCGAAGCATTAATTAACTTAATTTTATCTGTGAAATCTTAATTTGTGTATGTGTCATGTGTCTATAGAGTCTCCTTTTTGCTCTGAGGAGGTACCAGGCCTCAGGGCAGCATAAGCTTGGCAGTGCTTTATAATAGTAGTCCATCACATTCCTGCTGCCTTGTAACACACAGTGTTTTGCTAGCCTGGTCAAGGGTGTGTTTCCTCCTATGATGCTGAAATAGGGTGAGGCACTAGGCTCAAGCAAGGGCCCTGGGTGCTATTACCCCAGAGCTTGACTTTGCAAGAAGAAATGGCATCTTAGCTTCTCATGTCACCCGAATGGCCTGAAAGTCACAAAAATGTCTTATGAATGAGCATCCAAAGGCCAGGGACCACAGGAGCACATAGTGAACCAGCAAGACACACCAACCTTGCTGTTTTGCCCTGACCGACAGTATCCTTAGCCACCAAACAGAAACGTCTCCACTGTGCCCTTTGCTCTTGAGAATCAGGAGCTTAATCCCCTCATTTCTCTCTCTTCTCCCTAAGAGAACTCTGAGAAATTGAAGAACTAGCCCGTTACAATATTTGCATATGTTCTGTGGACAGACCGGACAACCCTGAGCTACCTTGGCCTGAATTCCTTGACCGGCTGCCATTGAGAGGTGATTGGTGTCTGTGCTGGACTATGACAAATGGCGTATTATATTTTAATTGAATCCTGAAGGCTCTCAAGTCTTAAGAAAGCTAAATTAGCATCATAAGCCTAATAAAAATAATCTGGGCTCATATTCTAGGTAGGCTGATGTGATCATTAAAAAATAATCTACAACTATCATTTTAGGTGCATTGCCATAGAGATGGCAGGAAAGTCCATTAGTAAATGTTTCTTTTGATCCTGTTTTAACTGAATTTCCACTTGGTCTTTAAGCTATGCCCCTCTGCAAATTCCTTTAGACGCTTACCCTTATCTATTGGGTGGAGGTAGGTGGCCTCTAAATGTCTCTGAACCCTTCTGTGGTCTGACCTCAACTCCATTTGGCAGCTTCACCTTTAGCTATGCCCCTCTCCACCCCATGAATCAGACAAAATGAGTGAGACAACCATCAGTGGGTTTTCAAAATGGCAAGCTGCGTCCCTATCTAGAAATGCCATTACCCCATGTTTACTACTCTCATGACAAGACGCAGGTGGTGGAACGCAAAGCAGGACTCAGCGGCCAGGCAGCACAGCTTCCCGCCTATGAGCTGGTGTAGACTTGGGCATGTTAACTCACCTCAGTTCCAACACTAAATGAGGACAAAATAATTACTCTGCACAACATTACTCAGTTTATGCGTGTGAAGCACTTAGGACAGACTGAAGGTAAGAAATGCTAAAAACGTGTTTTTACTGCTAGGAGGCTCTCTTTGTTCATCTTCCTCCTGAGCACACACACATGCACACACCTCCATGACTGCGTGGGCCAGTTTCTAGAAGTTTCTTGGCTGGGCGCGATGGCTCACGTGTAATCCCAGCACTTTGGGAGGCCAAGGCGGGTGTATCACCTGAGGTGGGGAGTTCAAGACCAGCCTGGCCAACGTGATGAAACCCTGTCTCTTTAAAAAAAAAAAAAAAAAAGTTTCTCAACCACATGTCACTAAGGTGCCTAGGTCCATGCCCTGCATATGGTAGTAATCAAATATATCAAAATGTGTGTTATTCCTCTAAGAATACAGCCTTTCTACGAGAAATAAACTGACTTAGATTTAGATAGATAATAACTAAATGGAGTGGGAAACCAAAAGTTATCTAGATTGTTCTTACCACCTTATGTTCTACCAACAAAAGTCCTCTTTGTTTCAAGTATTTGGTTATTTTGTTCGTTAGAAAGCCATCAGAAATTTGTGAGCCTTCAATGAACACAAAAATGTCTCTGGTAAGATGTACAGGTGTATTAATTGAAACTAGCTTATCCTTCTAAGCATTGCATCTGTTTCTGTAATTTAGGTACATTCTATGATTAGTAACTAGGCTACTAGTTACTAACCTAGTAGTAACTAGGTTACACACACACGTGTGTGTGTGCGTGAACTGACTAATCTTATTTTAAATCAAAGTAGCACAGTCTATTTGAGTTTTCCTGTCAATTTTTCTTGGTCCTAGGTGACAAACATGTTAGTAATAACATAAAAATAAAAACAAAAACTATTCTACTTGGGGGCGTATAGGGAAGACTCTGTAGCTGAGTAGATTGTATTTCTTTTACACTTGCAAAACTGGACTCTGAAAATCCTGCTTACTGTGAATCTACTCAGTATTTACTTTCAAACATTACATGATAAAAACAAATCAGACTAAACAAATATACAGAACTACAATAATCTTTTCACTAATTACATTTGTACTTGCATGTTCTAGTTTTGATTTTTTTCTTAATAGTACATGATTTTTAAGTATATGTTCAGATGTCTGATTACAAGTTTCCAAATAATTAGAAAGCATAATGTTAGAACTATTAGTTTTCTAAGAGAACAGTAGAAATATGAAAATACTGTCTGAGGTTTTTACCATGAAAGCCCTTTGGAGCAAATGCCCATATTCCTACATTATTTATAAGATTTGGCAAGATTAAAGGTCATCATTATTTTGATATTATAATTTATTTTTATTTTATAATTATTATTTATGAAAAACAACTTAGATCAGGTCGACACACACAAGAAAATCCCATAGAGATCAAAACACCAGTTAATATTGAACCTCCAATAACCTACTGCAGAAATGTGTTTAAAATACAGAAGTGGCTCCCTTCCTATTCAAATTGCAATTGGTGGTGCCAGCACTGGGACCACTAACACCCAGATTTTACTCAGATGGAAACCTACTAGCCCAGCTAATTCTGTCTAATTGACAGTTGCTTAATGACTTCGTTTCCTCGACAGGAATTTTTGTACTTTTTTTTTCTATCTTGTTTGTCTTCGCTAATTAAATAAATGTGTCATGTTTAAAAACAAACAAAAAATGGATATTTTGGTAGAAAAATTAGCCAAGAGTTCTTGCCGAAAACCTGTAAGTGATTCAAAACAAGCAGCGCCCCTCCTTTTCTTTCTTTCCTTCTTTTTTTTTTTTTTTTTGTTCAATAGCTATTTTAAGTTGCATGCTGAATAGGCATAACTTGGCTAAGAATAGGCATCCACAGTCCCTCTGAAATGCAGGGAAGTCTGCGTGGAACCGCGTGACTCTGCTGGGGCTTTTGCAGAGATTGATCTAAGGAGAGGACTGTCAGTTAAGACTCAACTTTCATTCTACGCTGTCTGCAGTTAGCAGCGGAGAAAGTTTAATTCTGAACTGTGAAAAGATTCAATAAGTCACCACAAATCACCCCGACTAAAGCCCAAACTGAGTAATTTACACAGCACTTTGTGATCTTCAAACAGTTTGCAGTGGGCAATTATTCATGCCCGCCATGGGGCCGCTGGGTCCAAGCTCCCTGTTTGTTCTAAGAGAGGTGTTTGAAACCGGCAAGAGACAACCAAGGGCTCAGAGATCATGGCTAATGTGACACCCCCAGGCCTAATCTTCTTATAGTACTGGGATAAAATAAGTATCCATTACAAAATCAGCCTTCATCCTGCCTCCTTCTGAGTCCGGCCACTCTGATAGCCAGCTCTGAGACAATTGTGCGACTCTAGACTTAATCAGGTATTAGGCGCCCAGGCAGGAGGAGAAGGGGCTAATCTCCATATTTAGTCCATCTGTACTTGTGGACCTGACTTGCCTGCCCCTGATACATCAAAAGGGTTTGGCAAAAATCAGATTAAGGCTGGAGAAGAGGGAGGGAGGGTCGAGCCGTGTAACAGCCAATTTTTTTTCCTCCATGCTTTGGTTGTATATACATTTATTACCGCCATGCGATTAATCCCATGAGCTCTCAATGCATTGTGCTTGTCTTTTCTTCTTTCTCCCCTTTTCAGCCAAAACAAGCCATTAAAGTAAAATGTTGCATTAATTATAGAAATAGGAGATGTGTTCACGGAGGGCCGGCAGAGCCGCACGTGTTAGAGGAGCTCAGTGAACTGGTCGTGCACCTTCCTGGATCTCTTGTCCACCTGGGAAGAGGCAGAGGTCTGGTGCTTTCCAAGATCAAGACACATGGCAGAGCAGTGTGCAGTCGGAGGAAGAGAAGATGCTAATTATTAATCCAGGCTGCTGTGGAGCTGGGCTGGCGGCGGGCAGGTGCAGGAGCCTGACGCGGCCACTGTGCTCCAGAGCCCTGCGCTAGAGAACATATAGGATTCACCAATTAAACCAACCCTTGTTTCTTCCTTTAAAACATGCTGCATCAGGCGAAAGAAAGTAGGTTATGTCTTCCCTCCTCCTCTGTGCCTGTGTCAGCTGGGCCATCTCGCCTCTGTGGCCCTGGCGGCCGCTCTCTGCACCCGGGGCCCTCCTGCTCAAGACGCGTGGACAGATGGGTGAGAAGAGAGCAAGAGGGATTCACACTCTGGCTGCTGCTGCTGTTGGCAGTCACCTGCTGTTTGTAAACAGTGCCATGTGGCCACCAGCCGTGTCCTTCAAGCTAGGAGAAATATGTGCGGTGCTAAGTTGGATGTGCAGACAGGCAACCGTGAGTGGTACCTACCTAATGAGGAGTATGGTGGACACAGCACAGAGATTCTCAGGCAGGGATGGAGCGAACTCGCTGATGGGGGGCAGGGAGGGGGGTGCAGAAAAGCTAAGGAAACTTTGTCAAAGGAGTCTTGGCTTCTCTCCTGGAAGGCTGACAAAGTCCCTTCTTTTCAGGCTTCTTACAAACCCCACGCGGGGCCGGAGGGAGCTGTGTGGCCGCTGGCTCTTGGCAGTTGAGCTCACCTCATTAGAGTGGATTAAGTCATGATGCTGAGAAGGATAAAAGGTGAAAAGCAAAGCGCCGGGGATGGCGACCGCAGCAGCTTCTAGTGTCATTGTGTGCCGGTGCCATTATTGCTTGGCGCCCATAAGGCTTACACTTTTCAATGCTGTCTGCTGCAAAGGTGGTGGTGCTTACAGAGGCCGGCATCCCCTTGCCACACTAGGAGGGCCTCCCCAGTCGCCTGCACCTCTTTTGACTCTAGGATGTTCAAAGACAAAGGCCCAGAGTTTGTGGACCCCCAAGGACACGGGGAGGGAGACTGGGCCATGAAAAAGTTAATAAATGCGAAGCACGCTTGCAAGATGGCAGTGGCGTCGGCAGCTGTGACTCGAGCCAGGCCGGGTCTCCCGTGGCCCTTGCGGTCCCGCACTAGTGAATGCCGACGTTTGATGCTACATCACAAGAGGGTAGTGACGTGACAAGGACACAGGTTCCCCTGGTGCCATGTCTCTGCCATGGACATATTTCAGCAGGGAGCTCTGTCAACTGGGGCCACGACGCTCCCAGACACTGGCACTTTGCAAGCTTCCCATCAGCCCGGTTGTACTTTTCTTTGGCTCAAATTATAGAAAATAAAGAAAACCAACGCCAGGCGTCAATAACTTTAAGAGCAAGAGATTTAGAAGTTCCAGAGGATTTTAGATGATTGAGAAGTGAGAGTTGACCAGCGTGGAGCCCCTCCTCCTCTGTGGCCAGGGCAGGACCAAGCAGAGCAGGTGAACATTTGCAGTTAAAATAAGGAGTTGTTGGGCATCTCCCCTAACCACCCCAGGCTTCTTTATACCTCTCTGTAAACAAAATTAGAAAAAATTGGGAGTAGAAAGACTTACATTTCTTGGAAAGGTTAATGAGAATAAGCCCCCAGTGCTCATGCAGACGCTGGAGGGTTGGTAGTAGCTGCAATGAGCTGTGATTTCGGGTGCTGGGATGTGTAGTGACACCTCTTTCCAAGGCTGTTCACTGGACTCCCTCCCAAAACTGCCCAAGCTGCTAAAGCAAGACAAAGATAGGGCAACCTCAGCCTCCCCAGACACCCCAGTCACCCCAGTCACTCCAGTCACCTGAGCCACAGCAGTCACCCCAGTCACTCCAGTCACCCCAGCCACAGCAGTCACCCCAGTCACCCCAGCCACCCCAGCCACACCAGTCACTCCAGTCACCCCATTCACTCCAGCCACCTCAGCCACACCAGCCACGCCAGGCACACCAGCCACCCCAGCCACCCCAGGCACCACAGCCATCCCAGCCACACCAGTCTCCCCAGCCTCCCCAGTCACCCCAGCCACCCCAGTCACCCCAGCCACCCCAGTCACCCCAGCTTCCCCAGCCTCCCTGGCCACCCTCGCCACCCCAGCATACTGCTCAGCTCCGGAAGAGCCCTCTTGAAAAATAAAGCCTTTATTCCAGCACATCAGAACATTTTTATAAAAAATAAAATAGGTTTAGTTACAAATGGAAAAATGTAGTATATATTACTAGCAATTTGAGCTCCTAAGAATTTTCACTTACACTATTGAATGTCAAGGTGCCCTTCTTAATTCTCAGCAAAGGCGAGCTGGGATAGCTGGCTTTCCTTATAGGTATTTAGTGTGTGTGTGTGTGTGTGTGTGTGTGTGTCTGTGTGTGTGTGTGTGCACGCGTGTGCATCTCCGTGTGTAAGGCTGACTCCATCCTGCCCCAAAGACAGCAAATCTTTGGATAATGATTAATGACTGTGGTACATGTAGCCTTCACCAGGGTCAGTGCTAAAGCACTGAGTGCCTGCAGCCCCGTCATGCTGTCTTCTGGTGCTCCCTCCTCAGGTCCCACTATCCTGTCTCTCATAGCCCATTGCAAAGCCCAGGCTTCAGCCAGTGAATGTGACATGCTGAGATGCGCTGATGCCCAGGCGTGGGGAGCCGCCCAGCAGAGTCAGCCCAGAAAAGGAGCCCTGAGAAAATCAACCAGAAATGTGTGGACACAGGTTGGGGGCGCTGGAGGGCCGGATGCAGCTGCTGTTACAGGAGTGCTTTCCAGCCTCGAAGCCTGAAGACCCAGGAGACAAGAGAGCCTGGTGGGCAACCAGTTACCATTCTTCCCCTTCTAGCAAGGAAGGTGGGGAGGCTGCCTACTTCCAATCTCGTCTTGGGGTAATTGCCAGATGCCTTTGGTAGGTAGAGACCCTTAACATCAAAATAGCCCCGCAACACAGAGGCAGGACTTCCTCTCTCAGTTTCCCGGTGGAGGGTCCAAGTTTGACACTCCGAGCCTCACTTCTCATCAACTAAATCACTTCCTTGAAATGGGCAGCAAATGAGCCCAACAGATTTCAGTAAGATTTTTGTCTCATCCTCTTGATTACATGGCAAGCCGTTATGCTCAAGGAAACCATTCATGTACCACAGAGGCGGGGCATGTCCCTGGAAGCTGCCACATTTTGAAGGCCAGGCTGGCTCTGACCTGAGAAAAGAGGAATTGAGCTGGAGGAGGCTGTGCTGCAGCCAGGTCTGAGGTCTGCCTGCCTGTGGTGCTCCCTCGGCTCTCCTGCGTCACGGCCAGTGCCACAGACTGCTACGACTTCAATCACCATCAGTGTGCACAGAATGCAGTGGGCAGTGGGTCCCAGTGAGGTGAGGTGACGCTGGAAAATCACTCATCCCCTGAGTGCCACCGGGAAATCATGGCCTGCACCTTCGTCAGACTGCTCCAGTGAAGGGGCTCTTTGGGTAAGTGTAAATAAATCAAGTGTAAACATGTTCACCAGCAAACTCCAGGTTTTTTGTAAGAATATAACACAATTGACACCAGGCGCGGTGGCTCACATCTGTAATCCCAGCACTTTGGGAGGCGGAGGCGGATAGATCACTTGAGGTCAGGAGTTTGAGGCCAGCCTGGCCAACATGGTGAAATCCCCTCCCTATTAAAATACAAAAATTAGTCTGGCATGGAGGTGTGTGCCTGTAGTCCTCGCTACTTGGGAGGCTGAGGGAGGAGAATTGCTTGAACCTGGGAGATGGAGGCTGCAGTGAGCCCATATGTCACCACTGCACTCCAGGCTGGGTGACAGAGTGAGACTCCATCTCAAAACAACAACAGCAACAAAAAGAATACAATGCAATTAAAAAGATTCAGTGATAATAGAATCTTCTATATATAACCAAGATAACATTGTGACTCGAAGGCAGACATAATGTAACCATGTGAAATATGAGAATGTATAAAAACACACACATGTTAAAATAATGAAACTTTATTAACTAAGCACATTGTTTCTATTCAAGAAAATTTGGACACCTCCTTGGCCTCACATTTCCAGATAATATTATTAAAAGCAGATGAGAAAAATGGTAATGGTGTGGCGAGTGATTAATTATTGCCATCACAGGTTGTGCCGTCTTTGGTGGCTCGTCCTGGCCAGAGCTCTGACATGGTCAGCACCGTCTCAGGGATCTGAGAGTCGAGACCCAGCCTTGAGCCCCATCCACGTGAACAAAAGCAATGGCAGCCCCGGCCCGGAACTGCTTGTCACCTGCTGCAGGGACACTGCTCGTTGCAGTGTACAACCACTGCGAGCCCACTCGAGAGCTGCTTCCTCATTGGGAATGGTCCTGGGACGCCAGGTCTGCAGGGTGGGCCCTGTGGAAGTGAAATGGGGAGCTACGCACAGCGAAGCCAAACCCCACACCGCCTTCACAGATGTGCAGGAAATACGTAATGGTTCACCGGACCTTGCATGGCTCAGAGTCAACCCTGAACAAATACAAGAAATATTGAACCTGAATGATCTAAAAACCACATGTATTACCATTGTTTACCTGTGAAGCCATCCTCATCAAATAAAAGAACATGCCATGAGCATTTTTCCTCATGGAAAGCCCCTTTCCCTCACTCCCAGCCCCAGGAGGTCTGCCTTTGGGAGGTGTGGTGGATTCACTTCATCTGTCACCCAAAGACAGGGTTTCCTCCCTTAGCCTTATGCTCCTGAATGTCTTTGAGCGACACGGTGTCCCCACTGTTTGGCAGACATCTGGTCCACCCATCACCTTCTCCAGTGAACGCTTGTTGCATGACTGAGTGTGACACTCGTCACTCACCTTTCCCATATCTTATTTTCTACAAATGAGACTTCACAACTTTTTTTCTTTTTGAGATGAGGTTTCGCTCTTGTTACCCAGGCTGGAGTTCAATGGCGTGATCTCAGCTCCCCGCAAGCTCCATCTCCTGAGTTCAAGCGATTCTCCTGCCTCAGCCCCCTGAGTAGCTGGGACTACAGGTGTGTGCCACCATGTCCAGCTAATTTTTTGTATTTTTAGTAGAGACAGGGTTTCACCATGTTGACCAGGATGGTCTCCATCTCTTGACTTCATGATCCACCTGCCTCGGCCTCCCAAAGTGCTGGGATTATAGGTGTGAGCCACAGTGCCCTTCCCAAGACTTCACAGCTTTTAAGCTCTGAATCAACAACAGGAAAAGTTGCATTGAGCCAAGAAGTCAACAGCAACTTAAAGAATAATTACCTGTTAATTGGCGTATTTATTTATTTTAGAAAAGCAAAACAGAATCCTGGCAAATAATATTTCTAAACTAAGATTTTCTAAAAGTAAATTATGTGCCCCCACTTGAGACCAAATCCTGCACCCCACAGGATGCTGCGGTGATGAAGGGCTGAAGGAAGGTGAGGCCTGGTGTTCCCGTGAGTGGGTGGGCACCTCACCTCATCCGTAAGATCCCTCTGGCTTCAGAGCACCCTCCCGGCTTCTGCCCAAAAGAACCATGCTGGGTGGTACACACACTAGGCTCCGTGGAAGATGATCTCCTCCTGAAGGAAATGTCTTCCACTTTTTCAATAATAATAGAGTGCTTCTCCTTCCTCCACATCTACTGCCTTTCCTTCACAAAACAGGAGAGAAAGATCAGATCCGATTTGGGCCACTGCCCCTCCCTAAAGGAGAGAAGATGGCTAAGCATGCTACAATGTGTTGGGACATTCCAACTGCCTTGTTAGAGGCAGGCTCTGAAGGGAACCCACTCATTTAATTCACCTCTCCATCAGCTCTGCCAAGGAGACAGTCAGCTCTGTTTTCATTTGCAAACATGGAAACGATGTCCAGAATATTTAACTAGAGCAAGAATGTGGAGAATGAAGGCATCACAGGCCCGGGTTCCAGGGTTTTTTCCCAACAGAACCTCAATGGAAGATGGTGATTCAGGTAGTGCTGGGTCAGCGCAGGGCCTCGGTTGATAGGCAGTGTTCTCTGGGGAGCAGGGGTCCTGCAGGAGGAAGTTATTTTTATGTGGATTTAGACACATCATGATTAATAATAACAACGATTGCTGATAACCTACTATGCCCAGCCCTGGGAGGGGTGATCTTATTCTCATTTTGCATATAGTGAGGTTGAGGTTCAGGTTTAATTTGCTGTCCAGGGCCCTGGGAGCTGGGGAGGGGTTTCGAGCATTCTTACCTGCCAGCCTTTCCAAGGGAGGATCGCTGGTCTGAAATCTAACCTACCTGTCAAAAAGTGATGGTGCCATGCTGATGGAGAAGAAGTTACTCATGTAAGGGAAGGATTGCTGGGGTTTATTCCAGTTTTTAGGACATGCTCTGGACATGGCTGTGCCTCACCCACTCACTCAAGGGTAGAGACAGCGTTCAGCACCCAGGGTACCTGTCCAGCTCCTTTCTGGAAGGGGATCATGTAGCAGTCTTCAAAACATTTCCAATCCCTTCTTAATTGTTCAGCCAATCCTCTGACTTCTGGGTGTGCTATTTCCCTAGCCTCAAACCATCCCACTGTCCATGAACGCACTTATAACATGAGGAAAGCAGTGAAAAGCCAATAATTCTCCTCAGTTACTAATTAGCCATTTACATGTAAGGTTTGCTGGGGGAAACCAGCTAAATAAAAATGGGCAAGTCCCTGAGTATGTCATGAGGACTCTCCATGGCGCCAGGTTAAAACCATGATGTGAGTCCAACTCTGGCCTCCATGAGCCGTGACCCTCTGGCTCCCTTAAGGCCTGGGAGAGTGGGTTCCCTTCCCAGATAGTGGGGACAAGAGTCTCATGTAGTGCATAGGGTTAAAGTTGAAATGAGACAATACATGAAAAGTGCTTGGTACAGGCGCCCAGTGCCTTGTAAAACCCATTAAATGAGACCTGTGAATAATGAAAGCACCAAGTGCACTACTCATAACTGACCTGCACTGCTGGTAGTGTAAAGTAGCAGGGTGATGACATTAGGTCTTTGGCCAGGCACTCAGCAGGCTCCACAGGAGGAAATCAATCCTACTTAGCAAGTTCCGGGGACCTGGCCGAGGGAGGGCTAGGCGGGGCTCCACTCAGGGCAACACTGTGAGACCTGAGACTCTCCCCACAGTTTTGCAGAAATAAAGATTTCTTGTGGCCTCACTCAGGAGCAAGCAAACATGTTTGTCACTTAATGTGGTGAAGACTGTTCATCAATGTGTTTCTTACCATCTCGAATCTTGAAAGCTCAGCGACACAGGGAAGACCCAGGGATGCAGACCCCCACGTTGGTTAAGCATCACGTGCAGGGCCTCACTGGGCTCTCAGCCACAGGCCCTCTGTGTTTACTGCACTCACGCTGATGTGTGTGGGGTTATGGCTGCAGCGGCATGAACACCTCTCCTTCCTGGGCAGCCAGCTTCCCATGCGTCTGAAGACGCTGGCGGGGACTCCTTCAGATGCATCTGCAGTGTGCTCATCACAGGAGACGGCCGAGCACGCCTTGTAAGCTTGTCCTGGTGCAAGGCAGCACAGAAACCCCTCTGCTTCGTATGAAATACAGCTTTACGCAGGAGGAATGTGACCAGTGGCCTGTCGCATGTTCATCTTCAGAAGACGGCAACCACCTCCATCTCATAAGTGAATTTAGTTTCTGTATTACCCTGAGGACACAGCACGGAGGTCTCCAAATCCCAGCTTCCATCTCCAGCCAGACCACGCCGGCTCTGCGACAAGGCAAAGTTTGCGCGGTGACAGTCTGCAGTGTGCCAACACTGAAGCCAGCACTGAAGGACGACTTTGCGAGAAGGTCACAGCCTCCAGTGCATTAGCGAGGCCCGTCCTTCCGCACCGTGGCCCCGCGTTTTCCCCCTTTCTCCCCCAGCAGCAGCTGCATATTAGATGACGCCCACTTTAAACTGTTAAGTGCTGCTGCTGCCGTTTTATCGGCCAGTCGCCAGTAGGCTCAGGGGAGAAGCGCTATCTCCTATGGCCATGAAAATTGATATTGAACATGGAAGGAAAAATCTCACAAGCTGATAGCAATTAGCTAAAAAGGATTTGCAGCTCCGTGATTCATCACGCCAGGGGACCAAAGTCATTTGCAGACATTTCTTTCAGAGTCCCCGCGCACCCGGAGCTGGCCTCTGTTTATCTCTCACTCTGGGGTGTGACATTCCCACTTTCAGGGCCCCTTTCTGGAACAGAGGCTGCGGCGCGGGGTGATTCTCTGCCATCAAAGATGCTCTCGTTAGCAGGTGCTCGAGGTGGGGCTCAGACTCTTATTTATATTGTTGATATTCATGTAGGAAAATGGAAGACAGTTTCTTAAAGAGTTTGTTGTGTGTGTTTATTTGCTTTTTAGAGAGTCACTCGTGACTCTGGGTCAGGAAGATTCCATCTAAATTGATTAATGAAAATAGTAGTGTTAAGGTACCAGAGTGCCTGGAGATTTTTTATTAAGGCAAAACCGCTGGCCCAGGTAACTCCAGCTTTCATTCTCAATGTCTGAGATGTGCTGACACCCAGTGTCTTGGCTCCCGCGGGCAGTGACTCAGTGGCACCCATGGCTCTCCTGAGGAACTGCCATCCCTGGTCTTTGCCGAGCAGACCCACACTCTGGGTCATTCATTCAAATGCTGCTGAGCCCTTCACGAGGGCAGCATGCAACAGTCCCTCTGTTTCATAAATGGACAAAGAATATGTTGCCCGCCTGGTCACAGATGCTGCAGACAATTGTGCATCAATGCGTGAGCATGGATTGAACACCTTTCTAGGCGGAACCGAGAGCCTGACCTAAATGTGGACTGTAAATGTTAAATGCCTTTGCGACCCCTGAAAGGAAGGGAGGGGATGCTTGAACTAATGCCACATAACACGTCTCAAAGGCAAGCTTATATATGTCTCTTTTTTAAGTTTTACTTTAGGTTTTGGGGTACACGTGAAGGTGTGTTACATGTGTAAAGGTGTGTCATGGAGGGTTGTTGCACAGGTTACTTTGTCACTCAGGTATTAAGCCCAGTACCCAATGGTTCTCTCTTCTATACCTCTTCAGTTTAACATCAATGTGTATATATTTACATGGAGATACAAACACATCACACACACCACACACACACACACACACACGAACTCATCAATGTTAAAGTTTCTTTAGAAGCCAAAAGTACCATAAACAAAAGAAAGCCACACTTCACCTCCTTCCCAATTATGAAAGCAAGGCTGGCAAGGCCAGCACTGTCTGGCCCTACCTGTTTGACTGGCACAGAACATCTCATCTGATCATACAAAGCACCATCCAGGACAAGGGGCCTCTGCCAGTGGCTGTGCTAAGGCAACATTAGCGCCTTAAGAAAACTCTTTGCCAACCCCTCCCCACGCCCTCCCAGCAGCCGCGGGCACCAGGGCTTCCCACCCCTTCACAACCAGACCTCCCATGTATTGGTTAAGGGGAGTCAATGGTCCAATGGCAACTGTCGGCACGGGCTTCATTTGGGAGCCAAGCTCGCGCTTGCTTGACTTGCATTCGTTTTATCTTGAATTCTCTTGCTCACTCAAGCCAGGCTTTAGCGATGACTTTAACATCAGCAGGACCTGCGCGTGACAGAGTGTGGGAAATTTGGAATAGAAGAGAATGCAAACATATCGCAAGCACTAAAAGAAATGTAGGATACTTCTGTGGAAGAGCGAGTTGAAAACTGGGACAGAGACAGAACAACGCTGTTTTCTAGGGTGTGGGCATTTACTGCTCAGGCCAAGACTATTCTGGGCAGTTGTCTCTGCATAGAAGCAGTGCCTGCGAGGCAAGTGGAAGGAAGAAGCTCCTAATTCCCTGCTTTAGAGTCAAGATACTGTCTGGGCAAGGGGACCAGCTTCTAAGGCATCTGTTTGGCAAAACCAGAAAACTTCTCAGCTTGGGGAGTTTACATAGAGAAAGGGGGTGAATCACATTGAAATGGGGGGCTTTCCTGAACAGAGGTGCTCAGAACCAAAAAGAAAAGAATGCAGGGAGTGAAAGCATATTCAAAACACAGTTGACTTCAGTGTGATTCAGAGGATGCCTGATATGCCAGTGTTCCCAGGGCCCCTCTTGGGTCTATTAATTATGTAATCAATTACATTCAATTTAGGTTTAATGCGGTGATGCTATTCCTTAGTTGCAAAGGAGTTAGTTGCTCTCATCCCTTTTATAAACGCTAGAAATCAGGGGGATTGTTGGGGTAAATGCCTCTGAATTTCAGCATCTCTGAAATTTGTCCCTTGCTAATTCTGCGTGGACCTGCAGTCACGCAACCGCTGCAAGCTTCTGTGGCCAGGCTCTATGCTCGCATTGCTTCCTCCAGCTCTTTCCCTCCCCGTTTCCAAGAATTGGCCTCCTGCTTGAATGCCCCAAATGTGTATGATTTCCGCTAATCACTTCAGAAGTCATCCCTGCTGTCTGTCTAGGGAGTTTCGAGCCCTAAGAACTCTGAAGTACAAAACGCCCTCTGAGCTCGCCGGCCTGCCCCCTCTGCTCGCCTTGCACACCTCCCATGCGTGTCTCCTCTTTGGACAGGCGATGCGCTTGCCCACGACGCCCTCGTTTATTTGGGCTTGGGAACCACTTCCTCTCCCAAGCCAAATATAAGCTCTGGACAAAGGGAGCTCTTATCTCATCAGATGTGTTCCAGTTAGCGCACCAAAGAACCCTTGTGTGTCTTCAACTCTGAGCTCAAAGAATTCTATCCAACACAGCACAGGGCCAGAGCGAGATTGCACTGCAGACCTTTCGTGAGAGCTGAGCTAAGTATCTGGATGAGTCCCTTACACAATGTTCTAATGCACAAACGCAAGGGCTGCTGAGTACAACGAGCGCTTAGCAAGCTGCGCTTGAAACTGCTGAGGGCTCAAAATCACCACGTTAGATGTGAAAACAGGCCCACGTATCCATTACTGGGAACTGGATCTCACGACCTTGGGTCTCCGAAAGGTCAAAAAGCAAAATACAGAAGAAATACGTGAGTGCAGGAGAGCTGGTTTGGGAGCACATCCAGGGCCGGGAAGCGTGTGACTCTGTGGCGCACCAGCAGGAAATGCGAGCGCAGGGATAGGATAGCCTTCTGGAGCGGCGGAGTCCCGGCACTCTTCCCAGTCTGGCCTCTATGACCTTGAGAAGGCCAGCTCCCCACTGCCACTGAGAACTGAAGCTAAGAACCTAAAATAGCATCAACGATCACAGATGACGTTCCTCACGCTGGCCCAGATCAGCTGGCAGCTGGACTGCAGGAGGACAGGCCAGCCAACAGGGGACCCCTGATGTACGCGGCTTTGCTCGTTCTCTTCCCTGCGGGCACGCCCATCCTTTTACAAACCTGCGTCTCCTTTGCTGGTCTGTCTTGCCCTGTGTCCCTTCTGCTCTCACTGGTTTTGTGTTTGCTGCTTTATTTTTTTGGTTGCTTACATGCCATTTGCTTCTCTTCCACTTGAGTCAGCATGCTAATCCCATAGGCCCTGATGTTTTTAAGGGGCCCTGGCTGGGTGGGCAGTGAACCAAACGGTCTGGGTTTGAAGCCAGGCTTCAACGTGATCCACTGTGTGGCCTCAGGAGGTCATATGTCTCCTCGCTGCTCAGCTTTCTCACTGCAAATGGACCTGAGTGCCACACCTCCTTCCTAAGGTCCTGTTGTGAGTCACTTAGCTGTCACCGATACAGTCCTTGGAATGGTGGCACATGAGCAGGAGCACACTGAGGTACTCCCCATGAGGACAGAGCTGCCCTGCAGCCCCCATGCCCAGAACAGTGATGTGCACACTCCAGAGGTGCCAGAGCATGAGGGGCTGCATGAGTTTCCACCCTGGACACACACTCGCAGCCTCAACTCCAGACCAGGGTCAGGGTGAGCAAGAGGCAGGGAGAGGGCTCCGGGGAGGCGATGGGCTGGCATCCAGTTCTTCAGGAAAGTGTAGCTCAGGAAGCCAACACCTCTACACCATGCTGAGTCTTCACTCAGTGGACCCCATGAACTCCAAGCCAGCTAGGGTTCATACCAGCCTCATGCCCCCAGTAGCAGCCACAGGGGCACTGGCATCCCATGGGCCCTGAGGGGCAGGGTGAGTAAATCCTTGTTATGGATGGTCCTGAGTGCAGGTCATGAGAATTTTCACCAAAATATCCTGTGGGAATGATGTGTTAGTCATATGAGATCCAGGCCTACTGCACAACACTTGTTTTCAAGGAGAAGACTTGACCACGTGGGTTGGAACTGCACTGGTGTGAGCCCCCATGAGAAAGCCCAGAGCTGGACTTGGGGCTGGGTGGGGCATGGCAGGTGCATTCAAAGCTGTTCCCAGGTGGCCCCAAGGCGGGGGCAGGGATGAGCATCTGCACTCCTAGGCACTCCAGATCCTCATCCCCGGTCACTTTCTTCCATGATCTCTTAATTTCTGACTCACAAAATAAGAGTCTTTGTTTCCTCTGGCCATGGTAGCAAATTCCACACACTGAGTGGCTTGAAACAACAGGAATTGATTTTCTCCGAGTTCTGGAGCCCAAATGTCTGCCATCAAGGTGATGGAGCCACTTATCTCCAGAGGCTCCAGGGGAGAATCCTCCCTGCACCTTCGAGCTCTGGAGTTCCAGGCGTTCCGGGGCTTGTGGCTGAATCACTCTAATCTCTGCCTCTGTCTTCCCATGGACTTCTTCCTTCTGTGTGTCCCCCTCTGCCTCTTTTAGGGACATTGTCATTGGATTTAGGCCCACCCAGATCATCCAGGATGATTTCTTCTCAAGTTCCTTTGCTTAACTACATCTGCAAACACCCTTTTGCCAAATTAGGCACATTTTCCTGTTTGGTGAGTTCAAACCTGGATGTATCTTTATGGAGCCACCATTCAACTCACTACAGATGCCATTTAGAGACATTTAAAAGTGGAGTAAATTTGAACAAAATGTTCCATAGGGAGTTAAGGAAGATGCAGAGAATTTATAGCCTTTGACTCTAGAAAGCACAGATCAGGTGAGGTACAGCACAAAGGCAAAGAAAAGGCAGATGCATTTGTCACAAAAGTTTTCATGATTTATTTGATTTTTGAACAGAACCCCATTGTGTATTTTGCCCAGCCTTATTTTTATTTTTGTGAGTATAATACAGGCATGACATAAATCATGGTGAATACCAGCACTCTTTGCTGACTTTGCAGTTCCAGTAAGCCTATGTTCCCAGAACTGGGATTGTTTGAGAACTGCATTCATTTTAAGGCTTTAAACAAACAGAGAAAGCAAAGTCCTGGTATCAGAGAGTGTGCAGGCATCCACTGCTCTGTGAGAATCAAGAAACATTCTCCTTCTCTGCCCCTGCTTGTTTCTCGGGCTCCTCATCGCAGTGCCTGGACCAGGGCCACCCCCAGGCGTTTGTTGAGTGACTGCTTGTGGGTAAGAAGTGCAAAGGAGGGCTTAAGAGCTGGGGAAAGTGGTAGAAATTGTGGCTGAAAAGCAGTTTGCTTTGGCTTTAGAAGCCTCTGGCAGGCAGTCTTTATTATACTCTCTGGAAAAGGAGGAACTTTAGAAAATGGTAAAGCAGAGAAAAGTCAGAATATGAATAAGACCTTCAAGTCCCTGTGTATGCTGTGGGTTGAGCTGTGGACAGCTGATCTGGAACTTCAGCTTCCAGAACTGTGGGACGATAAAGTCCTGTTGTTTAAATCACCCAGTCTGTCTTACCACGCTGGAGCAGCTGAACACACTCCTGCCGGAGACCTCCCAGCTAGCAACAGCAGAACAGCGGCTATGTTGGGAGGTTGGCTGGCCAAGTGCATTCTAAAGCCCCTGGCCAGGGACGGTGTGAGGAGGTTCGAGGCACCCCCAGGGAAGAATGCCCACTTTATTCCCACTGTCTTCAAACAGGATTCCGCGAATGCTGCATCCACCAGCTTTTCCCAAGCCTCGGAGTATCCGTGTGTCTTTCACTCAATGTGAGGCGCTCTATGCAGCCCGACATGGGGACATCGTCATCCATCCAGGACACAGGGATGTCATTCAGTCCCTCCCGGGAGGGTCTCATGCTGGAAGAAAAACAATCTCAAAGGTAACATATTCAGTGACTCCACTTATATAATATTCTTGAAACTACAAAATTATAGAGATGGGGAACATTTGTGGTGTCCAGATACAGGGGCACTGGGGGTGGAAGAGTGGGTTTGCTCAGAGGCGTCGTTGGTGCTATCCCAGTCCTCATTCTTGAATGGGATGGTTATACACACCTACATCTGTGACAAAATGACACAGAACTACACAACTTACACACCGTCATTGTCTTAGTTTTGACATTGTAATTGTATAATTGCATCTCCTGTAATCGCTGGGTGAGGCTGCAGGGGACCTCTCTGAACTATCTTTGCAACTTCCTGCAGATCCATAACTTTTTCAAAACAAAAGGTGAAGGACAGAAAAAAAGAAGCAATTATGAATCAAAGTAAACAGAGAAATAAACAAAAATAAATAAATAAATTCTCCATATGCATCAAGAGCTGATGCTCAGAGGATAAAACATTCAGCCACAAAGCAAATGGCAGGATGGTGTATGTGTGTGTACGCCCAATTTTAAAACATGTGAAGCCACAATATATACAGTTTACTGGCAGCACATTCATATAAACAGCCTTAAAGTGAGTACAGGAATGGCCGACACCACATTTAGCATGTAATGGGAGGAGTAAAGAGAATGGGAAGGAGAACAAAGAGGTCAGCAACAGAATCTTCAAAAATGTTACTTCTTCCAGAACCCTGATGCACATATAAAAAAATGAGTAGATTTTAAAAGCCAGTTGTTCATACAAAGCATTGCTTGTATATTTCTCTTTTCTGTTAAGCTTGAAATACGTTATAATCTATGAGAGAAAGACAGACAGAGGCGGGCAGACAGTCACGTCACCGCATTCCCCGAACCCAGGCTGTGGGCTGCTGCCACAGCTTCAGAGGCAGCCAGCAGAGGAAACCCCAGCATTCGAACCCTGCTGATTTAACTGCATTTTGCTTTGAAATTGAATGATAGATTTAGAGTGATTTCTGATTCAATCAGAAGAGGCAAGTGTGGAGATTGTGTGGGCTGAGTAGGAAAATAACAGAGGGCGCACCTCTCCCAGCAAGCTGCAGCTCCCGGTGGCAAGTTCAAGGGAGAGGGAGCTTCTCATGGGGCTCTGGGTTGAGAGTCACGGTGGCATCAATGGCGAGGGTACAGAGGGGCGCACAGCAGAAGGGCCCACGACCCACAATGAAGCGCCTCTGCTGGGACGCCCCGCAGGTGTGCGAGGCCTGGTCTCTAGGTCCCTGTTCTCAGGGCACTCTCTTCCTGTTCTCAGCCCTGGGTTTGGATTTGGGGTGTCTCAGATTCAAGGAGCTTGAAACAAGGAGTACAAAACCAAGATGCAGCTCAGCATGCCAAGCCAGAGTTCTTCTTCCCCTGAGCAGACGGCTTCCCTGCATCTCGAGCTCTGTAGGACCCTGTGGCTGGCACTTTTCAGCCTCCCTGTACCTCCATCTCCATAGGACCCCGTAGTTAATGCCCTTCAGCCTCCCTGCACCTCCATCTACATAGGACCCTGTGGCTGGTGCCCTTTGGACAAACATCCCATTGGTGAGGGTAACATTTATTCCACTGAATGAGGAGCATTTTTGTTTTCTGGTCATGGACTATTAGCTGTGTAGGGCACCAAACAACCCTTTCTTTCTGCCCTCTTGGTTTTACAGAAAGGGTAGCTGGGCCTTCAGCGTGGAATGGTGACACCTCAGTGGCAATGCTGGTGAGGGGCAGAGAAGTCCGGGTCCGGGACCTCAAGGGGCTCTATTGGCCATCTGACCTCTGAGTCCTGTGCAGCTCACGGTCACGTATGCAGAGCCCAGCATGACCTTCAGCAGCCTGTCCAGAGGTAAGTTGATGAAGAGCTTAATAACAGCATAGAACTCCATTTTAAAAGCAAAAATAAGTTCATTTTAAATAGCCTATGATTGCATGTTACTTGATTAAAACATAGAGTGTACCGCACAGCTACTGAAACAGAGTTTGGGACTTTTGCAAACAGATACTTGAGAGGCAGCTCTCTGAAGACTCACTCTGAGGCCTCCAGCCCACAGCCCTTGAGGATTCAAGGTCCTGCCATTCCCAGCAGCCACATGGGAAAGCTGGGCATGGGGCCTGTCTTGGTTGACCTGTGGGCTGACTGCAACCCTGGCTGATGCTGTAATTGCAGCCCACACGGTCTTCTGAGCCGGGGACCCAGCCAAGTTGCACCCAATGCCTGCCTGACTTACAGAAACTTCCAGATAATAAGTGTGTCTTGTTTTAAGCCACTAAATGTTGGGGTAATCCATTATGCAGTAATCCATAACTAAGACAAAATTTAACTAGAATGAGGTTTAAAAGTAAAACATGAGTGCATACACTAAACTCATTTTTTTCTTCTTTCTAAATTAACTCAGAACTGTTCACAACCATAACAATGTGTGAGAAACATTACCCAATTCTACATAAGGTTCTGCCTCTGTTACATCTTCTCTACTTTGGATATTAACACTATTCCACTCTTTGAGTGAAAGAAATGCCCATATTGATTACAAAGCAGTAAAAACACTCGAAGAACTATGTTCCCAGGTGGCTTTGTCAAAAATCACAGAGACTGATTTGATCTGTTGGGTGGCTTCCAGTTTAGCTGATATTGGACATGTGATGTTTAAGTATTTTATGTAGACCCAGAGGCCCTTTTCTGAATTACAGAGCTTTTGCAAACACTGAAATAAATACATAGAAATACTGAAAAAATTAAAGAAAACGTTTCCACCTCCTGCAGTTCACTTGCAACTTGCTGCTGGGCTGATCTTGACAATTATGCAAATATACATCCAATTGCAACCGCACAGCAAATTTCACAGGGTTTCGAGTTTCTTATCAAAAGGTGTGCAAAGGATTCTGGGCAGTAGATCAAGTGGCTGGTGCTGACAGTCTGACTTTGCTCATTTTAGCCCTTATAAATCAGATGTAAATAAACAAGCCTATGGGAGAGAATGTAGCTTGGTTTTTATGGCTGGGTGTCTGAGTCTGTGATTGAGACTGTGAGTAGCTGGAGAGCAGAGACCCCTTTCTATACCCCTTGGCAATACAGGAGCAGAGTAGATAGACTCATTCTGAAGGAAGAGAGCAGGGTGGTGCTCAGGGCTGGTCTGAGGCACTAGCTAGGCATATGCAAGTATGTCTTCAGACTTAGAATGAGGGACAACATTATTCAGATTGTCCCTGGGGAACTTATCCCTGGTGCTAGCTTTCTAGGGAAGGGGCCAGAGTCAGGGAGAAAATGTATATGACAGCAAGCTAAAAAAGAAGCCACAGTGCCAAAGAGACCAGGGAGACCCAATTCAAACCTGTGAGTACGATGGCCATTCCAATGTGGGTCCCCCAGAAGCCAATCCTGAGACAGGGATTGAGTGCTAGTAGATGTTTCAGGAGGTAATCCCAGGAAGCAGCAGTGGTAGGGTGAGTAAGTGATACGGGATAGGGAAGGGGTAAGTTTTGAATGGCCTAAAGGGCAGGTGAAGACTGTGGGAAAACAGCAGCTCAGTCACAACCAGGGCCTCGGGGCCACCCCGTACAACACTCTAGCCCTCTTCTCTCATAGATGGAACATGCTCCCAGACCAGAGAAGGACCTCAGCCGGAAAGTTCTCTGCAGCACAAAGACCGCCAAGTGTACGGAAAGGGTGAGGACTCGGCGAAACTGCTAGGGCATCAACAGCTTCTACCGCTGTGGTTACAAGTACAGTTTAACCACGGTAAGAGAAGTCATTGTTTCCTTCTCCCTTCTACTCAGCAACACCATCATGGGGAAGCACGGAGTGGCCACCATGTTCCTAATAGATGGTACAGGTACGGAAGCATGGTGCAGGGATGGAAACCTGCAAGCAACATGGGCGTTTGGCATTGTTCGAGTCAAACAAGCCCCATGAGCAGTGTCTGAGAGACAGATCCCCAGAAGCAAACGTTTGCCTGGCTTACTATTCTTCCTATTGTTACCTAGTATTCTTCCTCCACTAGCCAGATGCCCCCTGTGGCCCGGGTGCTCGATGCCTATTTGACTGATAAATGAATGCAATGATGAGTCAATGAATGAAGGGTGGTGGTCTTGTACCACTTGCTGTAGAGTGTCTTGAAACTGTCCTGTTTTGTAGTTTTAAGGCAAGAGAGTTCATCTAATAGCAGTTATTCTGTCATGGCTGAAAAGGAAAATAAGGTCAGAAATTATTAGTTGACATTTAGAGTTCTATATCTGGGAAGTAATATGAATGCAAATCTTTTTTTTTTACTTTTCTGAATTACATATTCATGTATTTATCTGCAACATTTGGAGACTGAAAAGAAGTTTTGTGGACAATGGAGTATGTTAGGAATTTTGAGGAAGAAAACAGAAGTGTGAAACCCCCTTCAGGGCTACCATCCTCCTAAACAGTCAAGCCCAAGTTATTAAGAAATTTGAGTTAGAAAGAAGGTTAAGGAAGTGCTGTCAGCAAGATGGCAGCATGGGAAGTCACCCACTCACACCCTCAACAATAGTAATTCTGCACTCATCCACGAAGATCTCTTTGTGGGAGTCTTCAGAATCAGGTAGGTTGTGAAACTCTGATCCCAAGACCTGGGAGAGTTGTCTTGAGAGTGCGTATCTGCACCCATGTTTCTGATCCTCCAATCATGCTTTCGGGGTCAAATTCAGAAACAGCCTTGCCCCCCAAGGGTTTGGCTGCAGCCCTGCTTAGCCTTGAGCCTAAAACCAAAATCATCTGCCAAGCGGTCTGGGAGGAAGCATGCGTGCACACACTCACACATGCATGCACACACACACACACACACACACTAGTATCTCTTCAGACAGGCTCTTCTGCCTCCCAAAGTGGTGTTAGCAGTGGACATGAGAGTTATCCTGTAATGTGGCCCCAGACCCCCTCAGCTGTGGTCCTAGCAGCATGCTAGTCACAAAGGATCCAGAGGGAGATGGAGATGGGCCTGTCTGAGCTACTAAGACAGGCCTGCTGACCTCTGTCCCACAGCAAATCCTGAAAGGACCCTGTCTCAGCTCCAGATCCTTTCTTCCATAGCCCAGGAGTAATCTCACCCATGGATGCACCTGTCTGAGCCACCAGGACAGGATTTCTGGCCTCTGCTCCACAGCTCCTGAAGAGGCCCTGTCTCAGTTTCAACTCCTCATTGCTATGGCCAGAAAACTACACAACCTGTGCAGAGAACTGCTGGGAGACACATTCATCTGAGTTATCAAGACAGGTTTGCCAGCCTCCATCCCACAACACATCCCAAGGTGGCCTTGTCTCAATTTCAGCCCCTGCCAGCTGTGGTCTGGTAGCAATTCTACTCAGCCAGAGCCCTACTGGGAGGCATGTCCATTTGAGTCCTGTGATAAGCTTGTCAACCTTTGTCGCTCAGTTGATCCTCAAATGGCCCTTGATCTTGCCCTGTCTCACTGCAAACAGGAATAGGCTCGCTGACCTCTGTCCCACAGCAAATCCTGAAGAGAGCAGTACTGCTTGCCTGGGACCCCGGAGGGAGGCACACTGCATAGTGGTTCTGCAGGCTGATGTCCTGACTTCAATCACATTGTGACTTTTGAAACTGCCTTAAAAATTATCTCCAGCTCTCCTTAACATCAGTCTGTAAGCAAGCCTGCTCATACAGGAACCCACTGGGAGACACACCTGTCTGTGACCCTGAAGACAAGTATAAATATCTCAGCCCTCAGGTGTGGACCTGAAACAACCCTGCATCATAGTTTCAGCCTATTGCAGCTATGGATTTGAGTAAAATGGCCAGCCCAGGATCCCATCCAATGATTCAACAGGAGCCCTCCCAAAGAGCCAGAAGAAGTCAGTTCCTTAGGGCATCTAAGAACAAGCTCATTTTCAGAGCCCTTTGAAGCAGTCACTTATCCCAATGCCAGCCTCTCATGAGAATTCAACCTGGGTTATGTCAGCCATGGTGGACTTAGGCTTAGGGCACTGCCTAGTTCTGT
>PVKV010013151.1:0-62569 GCA_004027835.1 Alouatta palliata | reverse complement strand
CACGAGGTCAAGAGATCGAGACCATCCTGGTCAACATGGTGAAACCCCGTCTCTACTAAAAATACAAAAATTAGCTGGGCATGGTGGCACGTGCCTGTAGTCCCAGCTACTCGGGAGGCTGAGGCAGGAGAATTGCTTGAACCCAGGAGGCGGAGGTTGCGGTGAGCCGAGATCACGCCATTGCACTCCAGCCTGGGCAGCAAGAGCGAAACTCCGTCTCAAAAAAAAAAAAAAAAATCTCCCCAGGTAGCTACTCAGTGTTCATCTTATGGTAAAGTGCTGATTTACTGAGCATGAGATGAATACATAATTGATTATTCCCTACTTACTCCCTTCCCCTGCAACATAATGGATTCAGTGATGTGACCATACACTCCCTCTTGCTCCTGCCTGCTTTTCCCCTTTAAATATCAAACCCCTTAAAATCATCTCTGGAGAAAGGCACAGACTTACCTCTGGGGCATGTCCTTAACCTTGGTAAAATAAACTAAACCGATTGAGACCTGTCTCAGATACTTTCTAGTTTACATGCTGTTCTAAAATTGAAAAAAGGTTTTACCTACAAAGCCCCAGCAACTGTCCCCTCATCACAGTTGCCTGAATGGGGTCACATATTCATTGCTGAACCAGTCCCTGTAGAGGGAGGATGGTGCACTTAACCTTAGACCAAACAGGTCCTGCCTCTTAAGTGCATAGGATCCAGGATCAAGAAATGGATCCACCTGGTCAAAAGCATGTGCTGCATTAAAAGAAAAAATGGAGAACAGATGCTCAGTAGTAATATCCACCACATCTTTTCAGTTCATATGCTGTTAATATATTTTTGTTAGACTTTTGGGGCTCTGATTATATTTGTGGCAAAAAAAAAAAGATTTCCTGGACCGAGCACGATGGCTCACGCCTGTAACCCCAGCACTTTGGGAGGCTGAGGCAGTAGATCAGCTGAGGTCAGGAGTTTGAGACCAGCCTGGCTAAACCCTGTTTCTACTAAAGTACAACAACTTAGCCGGGCATGGTGGTGCGAGCCTGTAATCCCAGCTACCTGGGAGGCTGAAGCAGGAGAATCACTTGAACCTGGGAGGTGGAGGTTGTGGTGAGCTGAGTTCATGCCATTGCACTCCAGGCTGGGCAGCAAGAGTGAAACTCCATCTCAAAATACAAAAAGATTTTCTGGAAGGACATGGCTACTTTTTCTCTTCTGTTCATCACTCGTGTCAGGTTAAGTGTTAACCTGTCTAGCTGGATTGGATCCCCTCTCTCTGCACTGTAGTACCTATGCTTGCCCTGTTAGAAGTCTTTTCACCCTGCTGTAAAAGTCAGTTTAAATCCCAGCTACTTGGGAGGCTGAAGCAGGAGGACTGCTTGAGGTCAGGAGCTCAAGACATCCTGAGCAGCAGAGCAAGACCCGTCTCTTACAAAAAATTTTTAATCTCATTTATATGTGTGACTTCCCTGTGAGTCTCTAAAGGCAAAGACTGAATAGTTTCCATCATTGAGTCCTCATTGATACATCGTAGATTATGAATATTTTAAAAGAAATGAAGGTGAAATATATATTGTTGCTTTTTAGCCAGATTAAAAGATAAGCTGAAATGTGTTCCAAGAAAAGAGCACAGCTGACTTTGGAAGCTACACATATTGCAGCAGGACTGCGCCTCCAGGCTCAGAGAGGGCTTTGCGGAGAGAAGGAGTAGATGCAGAGGGAACTGGGGGGCCAGATGGTGAAGGGCCCCACGCACGCACCTTAGCTTGCTGGATGTAAAAGGCATGTTGTGCCAGTCAGTGTTGTTGTTTGTTCATAATAGGCTCTACAAACTGATCAAGAAGTCGAGGCCCACCTTAAGCTCTTACTGCAGCGGGTAGCATCCCAAGAAGAAATCCTATTGAAAACAGCAGCCCCAAACCTACGAGCAGTGGAGAACTTAAAGATCGTCAGAGACAAGTTTCAAGAATCCACAGATGGTAAAATTGAGTGTTGTCACTAACAAGATTATATTCATGGGTGTTTTTATTTCTGTACCATTCACCAACAATCTCCCCTCTGTTGTCCCTTTTTATTACAGACTTTTTTCCTCTGTAGTCTTATGTTAATGTGTGCTTTTAATACTGAATCACTGTTTCCTTTTTGAAAAGTGTTTTAATTTAAAACCAGGTTTATTGGTGATTTTAAAACATGTTTTTTCATACCAGCAAAATTGGCTTAATAAATACTGTATCAGACTGGGCATGGTGGCTCACGCCTGTAATCCCAGCACTTTGGGAAGCTAAGGTGGGTGGATCACCTGAGGTCAGGAGTTCAAGACCAGCCTGGTCAACATGGTGAAACCCCGTGTCTACTAAAAATACAAAAATTAGCTGGGTGTGGTGGCACATGCCTATAGTCCCACCTTCTTGGGAGGCTTAAGCAGGAGAATTGCTTGAACCTGGGAGGCAGAGGTTGCAGTGAGCCAAGACTGCACCACTACACTCCAGCCTGAGCAACAGAGCAAGACTCCATCTCAAAACAAAAAATACTCGATCAGAATTTGTCAATATTATTTAGCAATTATCTGTACTAGAAAAGAGGCTCATCAATTCTAAGAGCTATGCTCTTGGAATTAATAGTTTACATATTTTGGAGGTACATTTATGCAAGAAATCCAAACTCAAATCCAATTTTAAAAATATTTTATGCTTTGCAGTTTAAGTGAAAGAACCTCCTCAGTGGTCTCTAAAATAAAGAATATTGATTCTCTCTTAGCTTTTGAGGCCAGCAGAAGGGAAGCCAGAATCTGTAGGCAAGAGTTCGAACAAGTGAAAAAAAGGAGATACGATCTTTTCAGCCAGTGTTTTGAGCATGTCTCAATATCAATTGATCAAATCTACAAGAAGCTCTGCAGAAACAACAGTGCCCAAGTATGTATTGTTCATCCTCAAATACTAATGGGAATTCCGTGTTACTGGTGGTGGGTTTTTCCTGGTGGGAAATAACCACTGCCACATTATTTGAGCAACTCACTTGTGGGGCGAAGTCAGTTCATGAAGAGTGGTTAGGACCTGCACTGTAGATCCCATTCACTTTACACTATCCAGTGTGGACAAGTCCAAATCTCTCTGGGTCTGTTTCTTCATCCAAAAAACGAATGGACTAAGTCAAAATTCTATAGTTTGGTACTAACTTGATTTTATAGAACTGTTGGTCCCTCTGGTAAATGTGGAATAATAGAGGATCCTGGGAAGATGGTTGACCTGTGGAGGTGACCAGTGTAACAAAAGAGAGGAAAAGAACTAAAGGCAGGGTTCAAATTCGGATATGACCCTTTTAATGATAACCACTCCCATTCCATTATCGATATCCATAGCAAATACTTGTGGAATCGAATTTGAAATAAAGATGTAGGTTGGGCCTTACAAAGCTGCTCTGCTTTTGTTTTCTCATATTCTTTTATGACTAAGGTGATCCTGGATCAGATATTTAGAACTTCAACTGAAAATAACTTGTTTTCAGTAAAGTAAGACTAAAACCCATTAACTCTTTTTTTTTTTTTTCTTTGAGACGGAGTCTTCCTCTGTTGCCCAGGCTGGGATGCAGTGGTGTGATCTTGGCTCACTGTAATCTCCGCCTCCCAGGTTCAAGTGTCTCAGCTTCCCAAGTAGCTGGGATTACAGGTGCACATCAACAAACCTGGCTAATTTTTTATTTGTTGTAGAGACGATTCCACCATGTTGGCCAAACTAGTCTCAAATTCCTCCTGGCCTCAAGTGATCCGCCTGCCTCAGCCTCCCAAAGTTCTGGGATTACAGGCGTGAGTCACCATGCCTAACTCCTTGAGAACAAGATTTATCTCTGTATCTACAGTACCTGGCCCTTAATAGGTATTCAGTAAATGTCTGATCAACGTACCAGTGAGTGAATTGCATGAGGACTGTTTTGTAAGACTGTGGCATGTGCCGCTGAGGTTTGACTGGCAATCTGGTGAAAAGGGCTGATCCCTGGGTATGTTAGCGTGTTTTCCCTCTGTCGCCTACCCAGACAACCCTGTTGTCTGTGACTACATGTACATCAATACATTATTTATAGGCATTGGTAGTTTTCCACCAAAATTGAAGAAAAGCTAACCAATACAATATTTTGTAGTTAAACGCCAAGATGAAATTTATTGGCTGCTTTTCTGATATTGCTAAACAAATAACATGTGTTTCAGGCATTTCTTAGTCCAGAGAACCCTGAAGAACCTTACTTGGAAGGAATTAGCTATAACTGTGTGGCCCCAGGCAAACGGTTTATGCCAATGGACAATTTGTCAGGGGGAGAAAAGTGTGTGGCAGCCTTGGCTCTCCTGTTTGCCGTGCACAGGTAAGGTCACAAAAGCTATTCAGTTTTCATATCAGGGCAGAAGCCAAGGGGACCTTTCTACAGATGACATATTAACTGTTGTCTTTATTGATATTTAGCAAATGGGATACAAAACTGCCTTCTTCAGCCAGACAATTCAGATTATGTTTTAGGCCTACAACAATTTAGACTTTACACAGAAATCTAAGAGAGAATTCAGATTTTTAGTGGTTTGGATTTTTTTGTTTGTTTGTTTTTGAGACGGAGTCTTGCCATGTTGCCTAGCTAGGCTTGAACTCCTGGTACTTGATCCTCTGCCTCAGCCACCTGAGTAGCCAGGATGACAGGCACATGCTACCATGCCCAGCTAGTTATTGACAGATTTTTATTCAATTTCTGTTATTATCAATAGCTACTACTATTCCATTTTAGAAAAGAAAAAATACTTGGAATGGCCAGAGGTGACATCAGGATTGACAAAAAAAACTCAACTTGTATATTACTTTCTTAGTCCATATTCAGGGATCTGCTACTTAGTAAAGAATGTTGAAGTATTTCTTCTATAAAAGCATTTAACCTTCTCATTTCCACTGATGGCAGTGGAACTGTTTCTTTGTAAAACAAATCAAGAAGCAAAAAGTTCTGAAGAATTAAGGCAATTAACCTCTTTCAAGATTCAGAACATTAGATGAAGATCTAAAGTATAGATGCTGAGCCTGGGCAACATAGTGAGACCCCTGTGTCTACAGAAAACAGAAAGGTAATGCATGGCTGTAGTCCCAGCTACCTGGAAGCTGAGGTGGGAGGATTGCTGGAGCCCAGGAGTTGGAGGCTGCAGTGAACCGTGATGATGCCACTGCACTCCAGCCTGGCTGAAAGAACAAAACCCTGTCTCAAAAAATATATACATAATACAGTAAAGTATAGATGCTGCTGCCTCTCTATTTCCATGACTAGGAACAAAAACATACAGGAGTTTGACAACTTTTTACTGGTCTCTAGAAGGAAAAGGAATAGGCCGCCACAGGAAAGGAAAAGAGAAAACCATAAAAGCAGGAGGCCTGCTCTCAACAAGTCATCTGAGCAGAATCAGATTAGGTGGCACCCCCATCCATTTAGTCAACAGATATTTACTAGTTACTGTGTATCAGGTGCTGTTGCAGGCACTGGGGAGACAGCTGTGAAGAAAACAAAATACCCGCCTCAAAGATACTTCATTTTAGTTGGGGAAGGCAGACAATAAATAAAGTAAATTAGTAAACTAATTATCCAATATAGAGATTAGAAAATTACAAGTTCTACAGAGAAAAAAATAAAGCAGGGAATGGAGATGGTGAGTGGCAGGATAGGGTTCGCAATGTTAAACAGTCATCAGGGAAGGTCTGTTTGAGAAGGTAACATCTGAGCAAAAATTTGGAGGAATAAATGGAGTTGCCAAGGGAAGGATGTTCTAAGACATCAGCAACAACAGGTGCAAAGGCCCCGAGGGCAACGTGTGCCTGGCATGGATGGAGAATAGACTGTATGCAGCAGTGGCAAGCACAGGGCTATCACTGGTAACAAAGTGAAAGATGGTGATGGGCTGGGCCAGGATGAAAGGATATGGTTGTGCAGATGGAATTTGCTGACAGGGTATGGGACATGAAGGAAGAGACGTGAAGGGGATGGCTCTGTGGGTTTTGACCTAATCAACCAGAGTAATAAGTGCTGCCATTCACTAAAATGGGGAAGACCACAAGAGGAACAGTTTTGGAGGGCAGTGGGGGAGTTGGTTTGAGATGAGTTTGAGATTCGTATTGGACACCCACATAGAATTGTAGAGAAAGCAGTTACACATTTGAGGTGAAAATTCAGGAGACAGGTTAGAATTATTGGCAGAAGTGTGAGAGCCATCAGTATTTGGGTGGTATTTAAAACCCTGAGGCCAAATGCAATCACCGAGGGAGTTGATTAGATAAGCACAGAGCCCTGAGGGCACTAGTTCTCAGACTCAGAAAGAACAGGGGCTGAGGGAAAGCAGACTGTCCTTCTCCAAGTCACAGAGCAGTACTTGAAGGAGGAGGGAGCGACCAACCCCAAATACTCCTTGCATAGGTCACGTACATGTGGACTGATAACTGAACGTTGGATTTGGTAACATAGAGGTCACCAGCGTACTTAGAAATATCTAAAAGAATGTGCTTTATTTATTCTGAATACTGTTAATCTTTTTCTCCAAGTCTTGTAAAACAGACAATTGTAACTTACTTGATTGTAATTTTCTTCTAGTTTTCGCCCTGCTCCATTCTTTGTTTTAGATGAAGTGGATGCAGCCCTAGACAACACTAACATAGGCAAAGTAAGTTTTTACTTTTAATTTTCAATAGATTGTCTACAGATCAAGGATCATGTGAGGCAAGCAATAGAAATTGCACATTAAAAATCCTTGGCTGGGCACGGTGGCTCACGCCTGTAATCCCAGCACTCTGGGAGGCTGAGGCAGGCAGATCATGAGGTCAGGAGTTTGAAACCAGCCTGATCAACATGGTGAAACCCTGTCTCTACTAAAAATACAAAAATTAGCCAGGAGTGGTGGGGTCAGGGATAGGAGGGTGGGGGCGGGGGCTGTAATCCCAGCTACTTGGGAGGTTGAGGCAGGAGAACTGCTTGAACTCTGGAGGCGGAGGTTACAGTAAGCTGAGTTCACACCACTGTACTCTAGCCTAAGCAACAGGGATTCTGTGTCCAAAAAAAAAAAGTCCTTGTAGGCTGGACTTGGTGGCTCGTGCCTGTAATCCCAGCACTTTGGGAGGCTGAGGCAGTTGTATTGGTTGAGTCCAGGGAGACCAGCCTGGACAATATAGGGAAACCTTGTCCCTACAAAAAGTTTTTTAAAAAAAATTATCTGGGCATGGTGGTGCACATCTGTGGTCTCAGCTACTTTAGAGGCTGAGGTGGATCATCTGAACCCGAGAGACAGAGATTGCAGTGAATCGAGACTGTGCCACTGCAATCCAGGAAAAAAAAAAAATCCTTTTAAAATCTAAGCGAGGTCCGGGCGCGGTGGCTTAAGCCTGTAATCCCAGCATTTTGGGAGGCCCAGGCGGGCGGATCACGAGGTCAAGAGATCAAGACCATCCTGGCCAACATGGTGAAATCCCGTCTCTACTAAAAATACAAAAAAAAAATTATCTGGGCGTGGCGGCGTGCGCCTGTAGTCCCAGCTACTCGGGAGGCTTAGGCAGGAGAATTGCTTGAACCCGGGAGGCAGAAGTTGCAGTGAGCCGAGATTGTGCCACTGCACTCCAGCCTGGCGACAAAGTGAGACTCTGTCTCAAAAAAAAAAAAAAAAAAATCTAAGCTAAATATCTAAAACATAAAACAAGATGATTGAAGGTAGTTTTTATTCAAGGCTTAGGGGACCTTTAGGAGATAATGGGAAATCAACATGAGGGTCAAATGAGGATCACTACTTTATCAACAGTGTTACTGCTGGCATAACAGGTTTCTCACCAAATCTAGATGTTGGGAATTAGAGAACCCCTAATAACAGGCCCTGTGGCAGACAGGCTTATTTATTCTCATGGATCAATTTAGCTGTTTAATAAGGTTCAAGAGTACCATCTCTAAATAAATTCCAATGGAATTATAGTTTAAAATCCTACCTCCCCAGCTTTTTAAAAATTTTTAATCTATTTGTTTTGAGACCAGGCTATGAGACTGGCTAATTTTTGTGTTTTCAGTAGAGATGGGATTTCACCATGTTGCTAAGGCTGGTCTTGAACTTCTGGGCTCAAGGGATCCACCCGCGTCAGCCTCCCAAAGTGCTGGGGTTACAGGCGTCAGCCACCACGCCAGCCCTGCCTCTCCACTTTTATCAAAATGTATCCAGTAATTTACTGAACTTGAGCATGATCCTGTTTTCAGTCTTTGAGAGAAAGAACTAAGGAACAATTTCATGCGTAGGAGTTAAAATTTTAGCACTCAAAGATTGGTGGATACTCAGAGCCCACCTAAAAGAGCTAGGCTCTCAGCGCACACATCTTGACAGTGACTAGACTGAATTTTGGACATGAGAGTGGGGTCAGCCATGGAACATGAACAAAGTATGGAGGCAAATCCTGGCAGTGCCCCATGCTGTGCAGGGGAAGGGTAGCACCAGCCTGGAGTTCCAGTATCATGGTACTGCTGCTGGGGCCATTTATTCTTGGAGATGGGTTAATTGGACTGTCCTGGTTCTGATTCCAGACCTACCCATCTTCAAGAAATGACCAGGCTTTGCATTAATGGCTGCTAACTGGATGGCTGCTCTGGTCATGCTGACAGATACATTTCTCACGATTTAGTTATAAATTGGCATTCTGGGCCAGGCGCAGTGGTTCATGCCTGTAATCCCAACACTTTGGGAGGTTGAGGCGGGAGGAGCACTTGAGCTCAGGAGTTTGAGACCAGCCTGGGCAACATGGTGAGCACTTGTCTCTATTATAAAGAAATCTAAAAAGAAGAAAAATTGGCATTCTGGTTTACAACCTAGCCTTGTGAGTAGTGATGTTAAGGAGCCCATGCCTGAGAGATGTTTTCAGTCTCAGGGTACTGCCCAGCAGGTTCTGCACCTCCAAAGCTGACCTTATTTCTTACCCCGAGTCTCATGTGAAATGCCTGAGTTGCTGCAACCTGAGGTATCTTCTGATGGCATGAATGTAGTTTTTGGCCATTTCTCAAGTTGTATTCATGTGACCCAAATCTCTTGAAGGTCCTGTTTTTTTTGAGAGAGTTTCACTCCCGTCACCCAGGCTGTAGTGGCACGATCTCGGCTCACTGCAACCTCCAGGTTCAAGAGAGTCTCCTTCCTCAGCCTCTCGAATAGCTGGGCTTACGGGCGTCTGCCACCACGCCCAGCTAATTTTTTGTATTTTTAGTAGAGACGGGGTTTCGCCATGTTGCGCAGGCCGGTCTCAAACTCCTGACCTCAGGTGATCGCCCACCTTGGCCTCCCAAAGTGCTGGGATGACAGGCATGAGCCACTGTGCCTGGCCCAGAACACTAATTTATAAATAAATCTTGAGAAATGTATCTGTCAGCATGACCAGAGCAGCCACCCTGTAAGCGGCTGTTAATGCAAAGCCTGGTCCTGCTTTTTTTAACATGGCACAGGATACACAAGAATATCACATCAACTCCCTACCTGCAAAAAGTCTCTGCCAGAAACCTCATGGTAACTGGGGGAAGAAAACATGGGAACAGAAGAACATCTTGTCTCTTGAATGCCAGCCAGTGTTCATCATTAATGACTGGATTCCATGGCTGACTCATTTACGAGAAATCCCCCCTTAAGAGGGTAGTGTTGGCACTTTATACCCCATATCCTGTGAAGGGAAATCTTCGTGGCTATCTTTTCTTGGTTGCATTTAAGGTATCCATGTTTTAGGAAGAATTAGATGTTTGCATTGGTGGCATCTCCAGGTACTAGGTCTTACTTAAGACTCCCATTAGTATCCATCCTATGTATTAAGACCTTTTAATTGCTTTATCCCTTTGAGATGTAGCTGACACCCTGTTGCTGAATTGAGTATGAGCATGTAGTATGAGGAACTATGAAGCACCCTCCACTCCCTCTTGTGATTAGGGTGCCCAGCATTCACAACTGGTATCTAACTACAGGAAAAATACATGCCATGCATCTTTGCATCCTGTCTCCTCTTTTTCTATTACAGGTCCAAGCCCTTTTTTTTTTTTTTTTTTTTTTTTTTTAGCCCTGTCATAGTGGCTATTGCCATTGCCTCTAATGCTGGAAGTTCCTTCTATGAACTGAGCCTCTTAGAGCAGTTTCTTTCTTTTCTCATGTAAAACACGGCCAGTGACTCACTTTTCAACGGAAGCTACCATTCCTACTTCCAGAGCTTGTGTCCATAGGATCTTTGGTGCAGTCAGAACCAATACACATGGAGAAATCCCAGGAGTTGGCAGTACCTGTGTTAGACTGTTTATAGTTTTTCTTTTCTTGGCGTTGATCATCCTCTTAAGTTCGGAGTAGTTTGTTCACCAAGACTCAGCTCTGTTGAATCTATTTTGCACTGCTCATTTCCTTGGAATTGAGCTTCCTGAAGGAACCAGAGTTTACCTCTAACCAAATGACCTGATTCTGGATTATGTGTACATACATAATTGTCCTATTTTTCCCTTCAGGCTTTGAGTTGGCAAATCAGGAATTTGGAAGTTTGTTGTTGTTAGACAGAATCTCTCACTCTGCCACCCAGCCTAGAGTGTGGTGGCATGATCCTGGCTCACTGCAACCTCTGCCTCCTGGGTTCAAGCACCTTTCCTGCCTCAGCCTCCTGAGTAGCTGGGATCACAGGCACCTGCCACCATGCCAACCTAATTTTTGTAATTTTAATAGAGATGGAGTTTCGCCATGTTGGCCAGGTTGGTCTTGAACTCCTGATCTCAGGTGATGCGCCTGCCTCGGCCTTCCAAAGTGCTGGGATTAAAGGTGTGAGCCACCGTGCCCGACCTGGAAGTTAGAATTTTAAATACCAGCCCTTTTTCACCCTCAAAAAATACTTTGAGTGGTAGTTTCTTTTGTTACAAAGGCTGATTGCCTGTTCACATCACAGTGTCTTAAGTTGGAGCGTTATTCTTTAAAGTGTTAAAGTTTTAGATCATAGGTTTAATTCTCATTTTAGAATCTATTTCCATTTATTCAATTGTTGTGGATTTATTGAATTATCAGAAAGGTGGATAAGTCCTCATCACCTAAACTGACTAGACTCAGACATGCAGTCACTCACTGTCCCAGAGCCCAAACAAGGCCTTTCCTTCCTAGAGAAATGTGTACTTTTATTTCTTCCAGGTGTCAAGTTACATCAAAGAGCAAACTCAAGACCAGTTTCAGATGATAGTCATCTCCCTAAAAGAAGAGTTCTATTCCAGAGCGGATGCACTAATCGGCATCTATCCCGAGGTAAAGATAAATCAGAGGGGAGAGGAGTGTACCCACTGTCAACTCCTGAGTACCCTGACATCCACCGGGCTTTCCTTTTATAATCAAAACTTCCAAATACAGTCTGAGGCTTCAATGATTTTTTTAATCAAGTAAGATTAACTACTGGTGTTTTCCTCGACTATATATAAATTTTTTTTTCCTGTAAGGTGTTTAAGTGTTAAGCATGATAGTGACAACATATATTTTAAGTGAAAAAAGCAAAGGGAAAATTGCAGAACAGTAAGTAGGATAGTTTAGTTTTGTGAAATAGTCTGTTAATTTACATAAACTATTATACTTCTTATTTCTAATATTTCAGTGTTTTAAGCAAAAACAAATTGTTTTGTGATAGAGCAAGGAACCATTTATCCTCCAAAAGTATCGGAGGACAAAACAAATTCATTAGAAGTTCCCAGTTGTTGCGTTGGAACCAAATTATTTAAAAAAAGAAAAAAAAAAGTTCCAAGTTGTATAGTAACTTCTAAAATGTGAACGAACACACCTTTCTCAAGCCACTGAAAATACTAACCTGAACTGACGGAGTAGAGCAGCTAGTTCCGTAGAGCACACTTGTTGAGGTCACTTGGTTTTGGACAGTTAGGATTTATTTCCTGCATTTTCTTTTAAGCAAAGATAAAAATTAATTTACCTTCTTGTGCCTACAGAATGTTAGGGGACCACCTGGAAATATAATGTGTGAGTAATGGAAATTCTCATACCAGATAATAACAGAAAACCCACAACCGACGTAAATGCAGATGATACCTTTTTAGGTTTAAGAAGATTCCTTTTGAATGCGATTCTAGACTCACTAATGGCTCTTATTTGACTTTAATAATACTTTTTCCCTAATTAGGGAAACTTTTAACTGTCTTCTCTCCATTTTAGTACGACGACTGCATGTTCAGCCGAGTTTTGACCCTAGATCTTTCTGAGTATCCAGACACTGAAGGCCGAGAAAGCAGCAAGAGACACGGAGAGTCCCTCTAGGGCAGTCTTGCAGCGGCGGCCCGATCACTGTTCAGTTCCCACTCTAATACTCAAACAGCTCCTCCACCGCAGACTTCTGGAGCAAGCAGGACCAGCCTGGGGTGCCCCTTAAGAGAAGTCTTAGTAGTTCTAGCCAGAGAGGCTGTAGCTCACCTCATTTGAGTGTTCACACCCCATTCTAGTAGGAAGTTTTCAGTGAGAGCTGGTGTTCAGTGAGTTTTAAAAAAGAGAAAGGGTAGAATTTTGTACTATAATTCTAACAACTTCTATTTTGAAATAAGCTAGTCTGGTTGGAAAAATTTTGAATTCTGCTTCATCTTCACTCTGATCTTGCCTTGTACCCAAGTAATCTTTAAGGGAACTACTCTTGGGTTTTAAATATATTAGTTATAAGGTTGTTAATAAACTTTTGAAGCTGGATTTTGGGAAATTGTTTCAGAGAAACTATGTTAGTATTGAAAATAACAATAAAAATGTTCTAATTTCCAATGTCTCCAATGTAGAATTTTTGAAGCCAAAAAAAGTTTAATGGTGAAATTGAATGATGTCTGTTTCGGTGCAATTTGAATTTTTCTGAATAGAATTTCTGTTAAGGAAATACTGAAGAACACAGAGTTTCTCAAGTGACGACTGACATCTCCACTTAAAAACACTGTTACGTGAAGGAAAGTTGCACTTTCAGTACATTTCCATTTCAAAATGGAACAAGACAGGCTGGGCATGGAGGCTCATACCTGTAATCCCAGCACTTTGGGAGGGTGAGGTGGGTGGACTGCTTGGGCTTAGGAGTTCAAGACTAGCCTGGTCACCATGGTAAAACCCTGTCTCTACTAAAAATACAAAAATTAGCCAGGCATGAGGGGGCGCACACCTGTAATCCCAACCACTTGGGAGGCTGAGGCAGGAGAATCACTTGAATCCAGAGGCAGAGGTTGCAGTGAACTGAGACTGCACCACTGTACTAAGTATCCATTTGACAACACTTTCATGTAACAAGAAGAATGTACTCTGTGAGAGGGATACTACATCTCAAAAAAAATTGGGTTCCTTCCCCAAGGGGACTTCCAGTACAATGAAATAGCTGACCTCCATGAGCTGCAGACAGCAGAAGGCACTCTAACTTGTCCTCTCTTCTTTTTCTTGAGATGGAGTCTCGCTCTATTGCCCAAGCTGGAGTACACTGGCACAATCTCGGCTCACCGCAACCTCTGCCTCCCAGGTTCAAGCAATTCTCCTGCCTCAGGCTCCTGAGTAGCTGGGACTACAGGCATGTGCCACCATGCCAGGCTAATTTTTGTATTTTTAGTAGAGATGGGGTTTCACCATGATGGCCAGGCCAATCTCGAACCCCTGACCTCAAGTGATCCACACACATCAGCCTCCCAAAGCGCTGGGATTACAGGTATGAGCTACCATGCCCTACCTTAAAATGTAACCATTTTAAAATGTAATAGCTCTTCTAGCTTGAGGCAGTAAACAGCAGGGCCAACTTTGTTGTCTCTTGATGTGGTGTTTCTCACTGACTCAACTATACCCAAGTGCCTTATTGGAGTTGCCTCTAATCTATCAATTGCATTAGAATAAACTTACATTCTGTAACGAGCATACAACAGAATGAACTATAGATGCATCCGTGTGGTACCGCAACATGGCTGCAGCCTCCAGCAGAGCACGCAAAGCTTTTACAGTCCTAGTGCACAGCATCCTCTATGCTCGTAATTTTGCTATACCCTGTGTCTGGCCAGCTCTGAGATTCAGATATTCCCTGACTGCAAAAAAAATAATTTATGTTTGCTGTTTAAAACATTTAAACACATTCAAGTAAACATTAAATTGATTTCACAGTTGGGTGGCAACTCGAGCTAAAAATTCTCATTAAATACATTCTAGCAAGCCTTGGTGTAACTGAAACACTGAGCACACAGGGTTGAAGTTACCATTTTATTTATGGCCGGAGTGGCATAAAGGATGCGTTTTCCATGCATCAAAGAGAAAAAAAAAAGTCTTCGGCAGGTCTCTGGGCTCTGTCCCTCCCTATGCATCCTACCCTTCTGTTTCCTGTTCTTAACTTTCTCTGTACCTGTGGGAGTCATCAATGGGGAGTGTCACAGGGCTTGGTAAGAAATGCCACATTGAAGTGGCCTCAAACTGAAACCAAGCAGGGCTGCTTGCTTCCAAAGAGAAACCTCCACTTTACTGCCACTCACGCATCACCATGGAAGCTCTGCCAGGTCAGTTAGGGAAGCTCCCTAGGTACCAGCAGAGTGCCCAGCACAGCTGTTTCATGTGACTGAACCCTGAAAAGGTTTAAAGTGTTGCAGGCCCCTTTCAAGTTTTGCCTCCCTTACTCTGTGCAAACTCCCTTAATATGGGGCCATGGAAGAGAATTTTAAGAAAGAATAACAAAGACTGGATCTCACCCCAGAGGATAAAGACTTGCAAAGCTTGGAATTTACAGTGTTTGAGACCTGGTCTCGTGCATCACTTGTGCTGTCCTGCAGTGGCCCGAACGGAAAAGGGCCTCCAGCTCTTCCGATTTCACAGTTCTTAGCAACGTCGGACCTGTGTTTCTTTGGAACATAAGTTACTAAAACGACCTAATTTCAAAGAAGCCCTTTTGATCCAGGTGTTCTTTCTAAAAACATACCATTTTCACGAGCGGATTCATTCTTTACCACTTAACAGTGGAACAAACATACCTTTAAAATATTTTCTATAGTAACATGTTTCCACATAGAAATGATAAAATGTGTCTATTTTGCCAGCGTGGTGGCTCACACCTATAATCCAGCACTTTGGGAGGCTGAGGTGGGCAGATCATCTGAGGTCAAGTTCAAGACCAGCCTGGCCAACATGGTGAAACTCTGTCTCTACTAAAAATACAAAAATTAGCTAGGCGTGGTGGCAGACACCTGTAATCTCAGCTACTCAGGAGACTGAAGCAGGACAATCACTTGAGCCCAGGAGGTGGGAGTTGCAGTGAGCCAAGATCACGCCACTGCACCCCAGTCTGGGCGGAAGAGCAGGACTCCGTATCAAAAAAAAAAAAATATATATATATGTACACATATATACACACACACACGTATTATATATATGTATATATGTATGTATGTCTATTTCTTGTTTTCTCTTTGGTAACTACTGTTGCTTGGACAGTCTTTACTCTCCCCTTTTATTAGGAAAAAAGTACCACCTTGACAAAAGTGAGCCTGTCAGATGGGAACGGGAACACCAGTTTCCGCCCCTTCCCACTGATTCTGGCCCCTGAGGTAGCTGCCCATCAGTCCTTGCAAAGTCCACCTGAAGTGTGCCCACGTCACCTTCTGCACAGTTCAACACACAGGGGAGTCTTCTCACCCAGCTCTGAGGGCCACACCCCCATGTGGCTCTCTTGGTGCATGTGACTGTTTTGCAATCAGAGATCCACGTGGAGTTCTCCGTACGTTCCTCTTGGTTTGGACATGGCGCTGTGGTTACAGAAGGCTGGTTTTCAAGTTGCAAGTTTTACTGGTTTTAAATATTTCAAGACCCTCCAGCATCATCTGTTTAAATAAAAGAACAAAATTCCAAAGGATTAAAGTCCAGCTAAAAAAAGTTATTTACAGATGTCTGTTTCAGAAACTGCTTTACAATTGTTCTTATGTGCTGAAGACTGTGAAAACCCCTCTAAAATGGAAACAGTAGCCGCTGTCTGGAAATGGCCTTGTGTAATTATCAGTACAATCGGGATCAAGTAACTGATGACATTACATTTGCAAACATCTGTGGGAATTTCAACCCTTGAACGTGGATGCTCTTTTCTTTCTTAGTGGACTGGAGATGGGGCAATTTCAACATACAGTGAGAGAGCCTGTTGAAATAAGAATGAGCTGTCAGTTCCTCTGGGCTCTCCAGGCTTGGCTTCTCTGTCTCACATGCAGGACAGGCCAAGGCTTTCTGTACAACACAGGCCAGGGGCTTCGCCCTAAGGAGACATGACTGCCTGCGGAGAGCTGGGGCCGCAGGTGCAGGTGATGGCGTCTAGGAGCACAGATCTCACAGGCACTGAAGACAACACCTGCCCAGCGCTCTGCAGCCAAGTCTACCAGGCAGTAGGCCCTGCACCTGATGTACACACCGGTCAGAGGCAAGCCACGGGGGGACAAAATCTACGTACACACAACAGCAGAAGAAAGCCAATCTACTGAGGAAAATCGCCTGGGCCTTTGTTCTTGTCAGCAGGCACCGGAGAAGCCCAGATAAGCAGAAAACAAAACGAGCGTGAAAGACAGCAGTGGTAAAGTCCGACCTACCCCGGAGGAAACGATTCACAGAATACCAGTTTTGTGTTTTGTTTTTACTTAGTTAGAGATGGTTCTACTAGCTCAACTCACAATCCAAATATCTGCAAAAAGATTTCCAACAATTTGATACAAAACACTATCAAAATCGAATTCTCTAAAACGTGTGTGCCCCTAAATGCACCTGAAGTTGTATAAAACTATTATTATTTTTAACATGGAGTCTCACTCTGTCACCCAGGCTGGAGAGTGCAGTGGCGTGATCTCAGCTCACTGCAACCTCTGCCTCCCTGGTTCAAGTGATGCCCCTGCCTCAGTCTCCCAAGCAGCTGGGACTACAGGTGTGTGCTACCACGCCTGGCTAATTTTTGTATTTTTAGTAGAGATGGGGTTTCACCGCATTGGCCAGGCTGGTCTCAAACTCCTGGCCTCAGGTGATCTGCCTGCCTGGGCCTCCCAAAGTGCGGGGATTACAGGTATGAGCCACCGTGCCCAACAGAAGTTGTATAAAACTAAACGAGAGGATGCCACGTCTGTGACAGCTGGCCCTCACAGCTCTTCCACAAGGACCATCACACCAGCTCACTCTCACCTTCCCTGTCCCTGGACGGCAGGACGCTGTGCTGCCCCCACCCCCTGCTGCTGGCCCTCCTTGTGCTGTGATTCACTCTGCAAGTGGCCCTTTTAGAACTGCCTTATTTTATTCACCTAAGTTTGCATTCACTGTGAAATCTTTATAACATGGACTGCTGCACATGGTCCCCGTGGTGAAGGGCATGCAGGGACACAATACTGCTGCAGCACACCCACTGAAGGGTTTCAGTGTCCAGTGAAGAGGTCATTGATTAAGCTGGATGCTTCATAGCTCTCAGAAATTTTTGGTGGACTGCTATATAGGTATTTAAGAGTGTTTTACTTGGGTTTACTTATATAACATAAACTCCTATTGTATGAAAATCCTCTCTCCCAACGTTTTCAGGAATGTAGCAGGATCAGATAACCAGGTTGACTTCCGTCTCAAGAGTTCTCACAGCCAAAGAAAGCAGATGCTCTGAGAAAGGGTAACTAAGAAAACAGCTCTCAGAAACAAGATCATGGGCAAAGGAGAAATTTAACCCAAGGACTAGAGCATCATTTGAGAGTCCCCCAGGAAGTATGAAAAAATGAAAAATAATAGACATCAGAGAAAATTTACAAGACAGTGGAAATCAATCCAGGAGATCCCAACTAGCATGACTTCCAGAAAGGGAGAACAGAGAAGATGGAAAGAAAGGAGAGAATCACAGACTATTCCAGGAGAAATGGAGGAAGAAAGAGACCACCTGAGTAAGACAGGTAAAAAAGATTTCCACCTAAACTCATCCTCACTGAGTATCTAAACATCAAGGGAAAAGAAGATCCTAAAAACTCCCAGGAAAAAAAGCAACAGGCATCTTCAAACCACTGGGAACCAGGTTCCCATCGGACCCTCTTCACAGAAAACCTGGTCTTCAGACAGTGGAGTCCGGGGAAATCATACCCAAGAATCCCAAGCCAAAACCACCGACAGGCATGAGGACAGCACAGACACCTGCAGACACGCGGTGCTCAAGAGGCAGCCCCACACCTGGGTCTGCAGAAGCGGCTTCAGGAGGTACTGGCAGGATGGAGTGGGAGAAGGGAGGGCAAGAACAACGGAGCCCTGGGGCGTCCACCTCAAAGAAGCAGGGAAGCTCGGGAGGCAGGCACATGACAGTCCCGCAGCAGCTGACCAGGAGGAGGTGTCCTGGGAGATGTGGGCCGGCAGGATGAAGAGAATGGATACTTTTTAAAAAAGTTTTCTTATTCAATTCTGAAAGCTAAGGGAATGCATACATTTAAGAATATTGGGAAATGTTATTTTTTGAAAAACAAAGGGGAAAGAAGAACCTAAGAACTCCTCAAAAAATAAGAAGTAACACACGTCTTAAGGCCGCAATATGAAACAGTAAGAAATAGGAGAATGGAATGGAAGGAACAAGCCACATTTGACGCTGACATCGAAAACACGTCCTGCCGTTGGCACAGGTGCGGTGGCACTGGGCCCACGAACACGACCGCAAGGTGGCTAGGCAGGAAAGAACGCTGACAGTGTTTTAATCAAGTCATTGCCTTTGTTTTCCAACTTTTACAATCAGCCTACAGACAGACTGGGGTTCTCATTTCTTTTCTGTCCTGACACCACAGAGACGGACACAACAGGGAAGCCGGCTGGTTCCGGGGCGGGATACAGGAGCGGGGCCCATTCAGCCCAAGCTTCATGTTGGGAAGTGTGGCTCAAGTATGTTATTTAAAGAATGAGAAGGAACACATGGCACTATCCACACCTGGCAGGAGGAGGAGGAGAAGGGGTGGAGAGGGAGGGGCCGGCACCAGCCAGTGAGACAGCCCTTCCCAGCTCAACAGAGAGGCCTATTCAAACACACTGTTTAGATAAACAGTTCAATCACTTAAATCTTAGCCTGTAACAGAGGCAACAAAATTTAAATGATTTAAAGTGGCTTTCTCCAGAGACTCAGGTGGCATGAATCAGGCTAGTGGTCACCCTTGGGGGCTGGGGGAGGCTGGGGAGTGGCAAACGGGGTAGTGGCATTGCTGCTTCCAGAACTGGGTGTGATTAGATGGGAGAGTTCACTTTGCAAAACTGCACTGAGCTGACCTTATATGATCTGTGCATTTTTTACTCATCTTTTTAAACTTTTCTTTTTGTAGAGAGCACCCTTCTGCCTGCCACACCTTCATAACATGCTCACCTAAATCAACAGACATTTCCCTCTGGGGAGTTGGAATGGCGTTGACGTGAGAAGTCAGGTTCTCTGCCAAGCCTCCTGTGCCCTGTGTCCCTGACAGAATGTATGTACCTCCCACCCAGGCCTGGGGCATGAGTGTGTGGAAGTGCCCCTGAAGATGCCTGCCAACAAGCCAGACCTGAGGCAGCTCCCCACAAAAAGAACAGACACAATACCAGTATCTGGTTGTCTGAGTTTTTTTGAAACTTCAATTCCATTCTCTTCTGACTTCCTCTTTGCACAGTCCTGGCATGCATTACCTGAAAGAGGAAAACTTCATAAGAAGCTTGTTTATTTAGAATCCACCCGCCAAGGCACAGTTTATAAATGTGACCTTCCTGAAGCACTGGCCAAATCAACGTTACCCCATGCTACAGATGATCTCCACCACATTACTGCTGCTTTCAAAAGGAAACGATGGTTCCAAGAGTCGCATTTAAGAAAGCAAATGTAGGCCGGGCATGGTGGCTCACGCCTGTAGTCCCAGCACTTTGGGAGGCCGAGGCGGGCGGATCACGAGATCAAGAGATTGAGACCATCCTGGTCAACATGGTGAAACCCCGTCTCTGCTAAAAATACAAAAACATTAGCTGGGTGTGGTGGCGCGCGCCTGTAGTCCCAGCTACTCGGGAGGCTGAGGCAGGAGAACTGCTTGAACCCGGGCGGCGGAGGTTGCAGTGAGCCGAGGTCACGCCACTGCACTCCAGCCTAGCGCCTGGTGACAGAGTAAGACTCTGTCTCCCAAAAAAAAAAAAAAAAGCAAATGTAATAAAGATGTCCTTTCACACGAGAATAGGAGGGAACGGGAAGCTGACTGCGCTGGTCTTATACTTCCTGCACCACTAACTCGGATGCGATGCCAGTGGCTCCCATACCGATGCTCATTTTCTCATCTGTGAACGCACTGGGAAAACGGTGCTGCGCAAGGAGGCCTCCCAGCCACCGACAAGGGCCCCTTTTACCCAAATGACTCAGCAAGAGGAAAAACAGCTGGTGCCCACTTCACACACAGGAGGGTACTTGTAGCCACTGAGTCTTGTTAACTTATAAACAGGCAGAATTGAGCCCAGCAAGAAAAGCGTTCACATTTCAAACGAGTATGAAATACGAAGCTTCTGTGTGAAAGCTCAGACCCCTGCAGTGAGAATTTCTCAGGAGCTGGGTCATTCTTAGGCACTGCATCTTGCACCACATGGTACCACACAGAGCCTGTTCCAAGTCCCCTGTCACTCTTGGTTCTAGGGCAAGAAATTATTCTCAGGTGCCAGCTGGCCCACGTGTGATTTGGCTGTGCTTCCCCCTCAAAGGGATGGCTTTTAGTCTCTTGGTGTGGCATGGGCCACGCTAAGGCATGCCTATTTGTCATCTTCAGTGGGGCTGTCTTAATACAGGCTAATCATTTAATGTGAAAAACAAACGTTTATGATTTTACACTTAGTGACAGGAGACAATGGAACGTGTAGGCAAAACACAGGCTGGCAAGAAGAAGGATCTGCTTTACCCAACAACGTGGTGCTGTCCACTCGATCAGCATCTGAAGGAAAAAGAAAAGCAGTCAGTGGAGCTGAAATGCCAAAGCTCGTCCTCCTCAGGCTACTCTGAGGCAGTGACTGGGAACAGACTTCTGGGAAGCTCAGCCCGCGTGGGCTGTGGGCTCCTGCGCTACTGGCTGCCCTTTCTTCTCCACCTCCCAGGCTTGGCGTGAGGACTCACTGAAGGAGCCAGGTGGCACAGAGAGCATGGCGGTGTCCGTGGTCACTAGCATTACTGTCACTATCAGTGGGCCTCCTCCATCAGAAGTGGCACTCCATGAATTCGAGTACAAATGTCCTTTATAACACAGTCACAGATTAAAACTCCCAAAGACCTTGCAGTCTTCTGGCAGCTGGTTGAACCCACCTGGCTGCCATGACCTGGAAAGGGAGCTTTGGCATGACAGAAGCTACTCAGCTCCTAGCCCAAGCACATGCGGGCTGCCACTGGGTCCGGTACTCTGGGGAGTGTGGGGGTGGAAGGGGCAGCGGACAGGGCAGAGATGAGGAAAGCCTGCTGCCTGCCTCTCTGCAGAGCCACGCATTTGGGCTGGTGCCAGGATGCACCAAACGGTGTATTTTGCTCTGCAGTCAGGCTAGGATCCCAACCCCAGTTTCAAAATGTCTGGGCACTAACTGCGCACATTATGAGCCTGTGCCAGTTCAGCCTGTCTTGTCTATGAAATCATCTACCTACTAGCACTGCATGCTGCCACTAAAAACTAACTAAGGTCAAGGATACGGAACTCCTAGTGGAGGGTGACACCTCGGCACGCATGAGCTCCCTTCTTCTGCCCTTAATAAGACGCTGCTCCCCTCATTACACTTTCATTCATGGAAATGGAACTTACTTTGGTCCATTTTGCTAATTAGCAATTCTGAAAAGAAACGATAGTGGTTAAAAAAACAAAAACCTTAGCTTCTGGATTATCTGTGCATTCTCCAGTCTCCAAGTTCATAGCTGGTCACATACACCTGCCTCTGTGGCTAACCTGGTTCCAGTGCGTGGTGAGTGCCTGGGCTTTCAGTTACAATTAAACGAGAGCCAGCACAGGCCTTTCCGAGCTTGCCATCATCAATGTTTTATGATGCCAAACTTGCAGCTATCCATTCCCTTATGTCAAGATGACCACGTTTAAGAATTTCTCAATTATCTTGGTCATTCCTGACAGACGAGCAATTTCTCAAAACAAGGGCCAAGGAGCATTACTTAAAAGAGGTGCTGCATTCAGAACAGGAAAAATATGTTACTTGAAAAAAGAAGTCGGCCGGGCGTGGTGGCTCACACCTGTAATCCAAGCACTTTGGAGGCCAAGGCGGGTGGATCACTTGAGGTCGGGAGTTCAAGACCAGCCTGACCAACAAGGTGAAACCCCATCTTAAAAAAAAAAAAAAGAAAAGAAAAGAAAAAAGAAGTCAAGTCTTCATGAAATAATTTTGTGCTTCTGAAGTTTGAACTTTTCAACTGCAGTGACAGGACACAAACATGAGATGTCTGTGTCAAGTATTAAGTATCACAACTGATAAAGCTGGCCTGGTAGTTTCCTTTCTTGATTAAGGAAACCTGAAACATGAATAAATGTGTCCAGCTACACATGTGTGCACAGCTGTAAACTTCAAAGTTACTTTATGTTTTATTTTTAGAGACAGGGTCTTACTCCAGTGCCCAGGCTGGAAGGCAGTGGCCTCATCACAGCTTGCTGCAGCCTGGAACACCTGAGCTCAAGCAATCCTCCCACCTGAGCCTCTCAAGTAGCTGGGATCACAGATGTGCACCACCATACCCAGCTAATTTTTTTTTAAAAATGTTTTTTGTAGAGACCAGGTCTCCCTATGTTGCCCAGGCTGGTCTTAAACTCCTGAGCTCAAGCAATCCTCCTGCCCCGGCCTTCCAAAATGGTGGGATTACAGGCATGAGCCACCAAGCCCAGCCTGGTGTTAAAGTTTAGTTAGTTACCGACTTGTCACTAGGACAGCAATCACTTCAATCTTCTAATTTTAAATTACAGAGGCAGTTTGAAAAAATAATAACCGGAAGATTGGTGAATTTTATGGGTATGTGAATTACATCAAAAAGAGAAACAACTAAAAGAGCCCTATGAGTTTTGTACTTGAAAAGAAGATAGGCCGGGCACGGTGGCTCACACCTGTCATCCCAGCACTTTGGGAGGCTGAAGCGGGTGGATCACCTGAGGTCAGGAGTTCAAGACCAGCCTGGCCAACATGGAGAAACACAGTCACTACTAAAAATACAAAGTTAGTTGGGTATGGTGGCCCATGTCTGTAATCCCAGCTACCCGGAAGGCTGAGGCAGGAGAATCGCTTGAACTCAGGAGGCTGAGGCTGCAGTGAGCCAAAATCATGCTACTGCACTCTAGCCTGGGCAATAGAGCAAGACTCAGTCTCAAGAAAAAAAAAAAAAGGTGAGGACAGAATCTATACCTGGGCTTTGCTGTCTGCAGATCTGAGTGGCAAGGTCTTGCACATATCCTGGAAAATAGTCAAAACAGTCCCCGTAGGATACAACTTTGATTCCGTGCAAAAGCATATCTGCCTGATGCTTAAAGAAATGGTCTTCATTCTCCTTCAGCACAAGCATGTAGTGCTCCAAATCCACCTTATTCGGCACAGAGTAAAGAAAGAGGGCCTGGAATATCTGATCACGAAGGGTCTCTCCACAGCCCACAAACAGAAAGGACTTGGTGCGGTATAAGTTCTGGAGGACTTCCTAGAAAAAGCCAATGAAGAAATCAGGTGCTCATCTGAAAGACAGCAAGAGCTTACAACTAACTAAGTCACATGCGTGTGCTTTTAAATCACTGCCCCCTGACAGGCTGTTCCCAGGGCCACACTGAGGAACACGGAAGGACAGGATCCTCTCCCAACATGGCACTCAGCTCACCCTCCAGCAGCGGCCTGTGGCGGCAAAGACCAAAGCTGGGCTGAGCCTGCCTCTCCCCACCTGAGCTGGCATAACTGGTCTTTGGCTGAGGTGGGTGGCAGTGTGCACGCCCCTTACAGCAAGGCTAATCCATCGCCCACCCCGCCCACTCACCAGGGCACTCACCCAATTCATATTTTCTCACATTAGGTACAACTTTAAATGACTAAAACATAAAACGGGGACATTCGAATGTTTTCAGTTCAGAATTATGCACATGCAACACCCTAAAACTACTGTCTACCTCAACGGGTCATATGTGGGAATTCCTGCAGGGGCTGGAGGGTGGTCAGCAGGAGAGGGTTTTTCGAATGACGGCAGGAGAGCTGGGGAGGGGATCAGTGACAGGGACTGAGGAGGTGGGCTGGGCATAGGGAAAGCAGATTGTGTAGGGTCACTCAGGCAAGCAGGAGAGACTCACCAATTCAGCTAACCAAATATCTCAGAGAGACTCAATCTCAACACAGGTATTTCTTATAACCAAGTTGTGTTAATAATGCAACTGAAAAGCATCTGCCCAATCACTCATCTTACTGACACCTGCCACAGCATGACACAGGCCCAGGCAGGAGCCCTGAGAACAGAACACCTGGCTGTGTGCTCTTGGGGGAATCCACAAAGACATGGAGTTTCTCAGTGCTTAAAAGAAGCACGCTGACACTTCATTGTGTCTAGGTATCAAGAAGGCCTCACAGCCGGGAGTGGGAGTGCACACCTGCAGTTCCAGGTACTTGGGAGACTAAGGCAGAAGAATCCTTGGGCCCAGGAGTTCAAGGCTGCAGTGAGCTTTGATCATGCCACTGAACTTCAGCCTGGGCCACAGAGCAAGACCCTGTCTAAAGAAGAAGAAGAAAAAAAAAGCCTCAAGAGAATGTTGTATTTACTTTTTTTTTTTTTTTTTAGAAATGAGGTATCACTCTGTTGCCCAGGCTGCGTGCAGTGGTGCGATCCCAGCTCACTGCAGCCTCTCCCTCCTGGACTCCAGTGATCCTCCTGCCTTGGCCTGCCAAAGTGCTGGGATTACAGGCATGAGCCACTATGCCAGGCCAAGAAAGAAGCTTTAAAACTACAGGAAGGAGCTGGGCACGGTGGCTCATGCCTGTAATCTCAGCACTTTGGGAGGCCAAAGCGGGTGGATCACAAGGTCAGGAGTTCAAGACCAGCCTGACCAACATGGTGAAACCCCTTAACTACAGAAAAATACAAAAATTAGCCAGGCGTGGTAGCGCATGCCTATAATCCCAGCTACTCAGGAGGCTGAAGGAGGAGAATCACTTGAATCCCGGAGGTGGAGGCTGTAGTGAGCCCAGCTCACACCACTGCACTCTACCCTGGGCAACAGAGCAATACTGCATCTCAAATAAATAAATAAATAAATAAAAATAAAACTATAGGAAGGAGAGTGGAGCATTTCAGACCAGAAGGTGTATGGAAGAACAAAGAGAACTGGAGAACATTCTAGACTGCACAGGGCCCTGTGTCATGCTGAGGAGTTTCACTGTATATCTGGGCAGGTGAGAACCACGGAATGGCTGGGGCTCTTGCAGAGGGTAAGGTCAGATCTATGCTTTTAAAGGAATCAGAGATTCCTTCCTCCAACAAATGTTTACCGAGCATCTATTTAACATGGAGGCACCATGCAGGGCCCAGAGACACAGAGAAGAACAAGAGATGCAGCCCCTCCCTCAGCAACTGTGTGAAGGGCCAACCCGAAGGACACGGTGGCCTAGAGCCTGGGAAACCACTCTGACTGCAGCCAAATGGCCAGGGGTCACCACAAATTCCCCAGAGGATGCACCAGTGCTAAGCAGGATGGACCATACCATGACTTCTGGGTCCTGAGTGACATCTTTATATCCCGATGGATCCAACACCATCCCACAGGGGTCTGTGTAGAGGCCGTGAATGTGAAGAACACCGTACCTGATATGTCCTCTCGCCCACCGAAGGACCTGTCAAAAATCAAGACAAAGAAAAAAATCCTTAAACTATTTCAAACAGATAGAAAATTCGATTCACAGTTTTTAAACCTATCCTGGAAAGAATCAGAGAGACATTTCACTTTAACAATTACACCTTCAAAACCTAAGAGAAACTCGGCTGTGAGCACTAGTTATTCCCGTCCTATGATGGTACAGTTACACCTTTAAACATGAGAGAGGATAGGCTGTTAGCATCAGTCATGCTGGTCCCATGACAGCAAAAGAGCTTCTTCAGCTAGGCATGGCAGCTCATGCCTATCATCCCAGCTACTCAGGAGGCCAAGGCAGGAGCATCACCTGAGGTCAGGAGTTTGAGACCAGCCTGGGCAACGACGTGAGACCTCCATCTCAGGGAGAAAAAAAAAAAAAAAAAAAAAACTTATTTAAAGACAGTTACATAGAAAATATCTTTAACACCTGAGATTACAGCAAACTGTTAAAAGTGATTACTTTAGGTGCATTATGGGGATTTTCACTTCTAAGTTACATGCTGTATTTTAATTTCTGCTATTTCTGTATTACTTCTACACACCCAGAAAATATCTGTATCACAAATAAATATATCATCACACACACACACACACACACACATATATATATATATGGAGAAAAGTATTTACCAAACGGCTAAGTACATTCCTTTCTGTTCAAGATACAGAACGCAGGACCTTATAGAGATGCCCAGCAGGTCGATGTCTAGTCATCTTCACTCCGTGGCCCACACAGCAGCAGGCAGAACAGACACAAACACCAACAGCCCGGCTGCCATCACTGGGCGTTAAGCCAGCTGGCAGTTCTGTTTATGCAACTGGCTGTTCATTTCCAGAGACACTGACCACACAGCAAGCCTCAGCAGTGGGGACCTTGTGGCTCAGACAGAGAGAGCAGGTGTCTACCCCAAGGCACTGCTGACAGGAGTGGATGCCCTGCCCGTATGTACTCTGCCCCGGGCAGAGGGGACCAGGGACTGCAGCTGAACCCAGCCCTCACACTGACGCTGACAGATCCTCTCTGTGTAATTCAGTTTCTTTGTCCAGAGCAAGGCCAGGGCCTTCTCTCACAAGACAGCCCAGACACACAGGCAGCAGTGTTAGTTACGAACAACATAAGCAGATGCACAAAGGTCCCCAGCATGTCACAACGAAACTATGCTCAACCTTAATAAAAGAAACCAATGTTTAAATTTTTCACCTATCAAATGGACAAAGCGTATTTCATTTAGTTTTTTAATAACACCACGTGTTGGCAAGATACAGGAAATGGGTACTCCCATACACAGCCACTGGGAAGGTAACTGGACTCTTTCTGGAAAACAATTTGGTAATTTACATCATCAGTCTTTAAAATATTCATACCTTTTGACCATAAAACTCTTCTAGGAATTGATCTTGAAAACAGAGGGACATAAGAGTCTAAGGACTCTGAGTGTTATAACTGTAAAAACATGCTAACTGACAGAATTTGGACATTCGTCTCACCCAGATTTCATGCTGGAGGCGGGGCCTGGCGGGAGGTGCTTGGATCACAGGCCTGCATCATCCCTCATGGCTTAGTGCCACCTTCGTGATAGTGACTTCTTGAGAGATCTGATCAGTTAAAGGTGTGTGCCACCTCCCTGCCGCCACCCTCTCTGTGACCATGTAAAAAACCTACTCCCACTTTGCCTTCCGCCACTGCTGGAAACTTCCTGAGGCCTCCCTGAAGCAGATGCTGCTATGCTTCCTATATAGCCTGTGGAACGTGAGCCAATCAAAGCTCCTTTCTTTATATATTACCCTGTCTCAGGTATTTTTTTTTCTTTTGTTTTGTGAGACACAGTCTGGTTCTGTTGCCCACGCTAGTCTGCAGTGATCTTGGCTCACTGCAACCTCCGCCTCCCAGTTCAAGCGATTCTCCTGCCTCAGCCTCCTGAGTAGCTGAGATTACAGGACGTGCACTACCCGCCCAGCTAATTTTTATATTTTTAGTAGAGACAGGGTTTTGACATGTTGGCCAGGCTGGCCTTGACCTCCTGGACTGAAGGGATCCACCCACCTTAGCCTCACAAAGTGCTGGGATTATAGGCATGAGCCACCACGGCCGGCCTCAGGTATTTCCTATACAGCAGTATAAGAAAGGCCTAAATTACACTATGAGCTACGATTGTGCCACTGCACTCCAGTCTGAGCAACACGGCAAGACCCTGTCTCTGAAAATACAAAATAAAAGCAGGAAATATGAAGTCTTGAGATGCACAGAACACTGCCCCATCATTTCCCAGCTGACATGGGGAGACGCCAGCTCAGCCTTTTAAGTCCTAGCATCTTGTTTTCCTGTGGAGCACAGTATTCCAGAGACTGCCAGTGTCATCTTCCATCACTGCTTTTTTTTTTTTTTTTTTTTAAAGGATAAAGGGTCTCACTCTGTCACCCAGGCTGGCTGGAATACAATGGCATGATCATAGCTCATTTCAGCCTGGAACTCCTGGGCTCAAGCGATCCTCCTACTTCAGCCTCCCCAGTAGCTACGACTGCAGGCAGGCGCCACCACACCTGGCTCCTTTATTATTAATTCACTGCTATAAAGTGAAAGCTGCTTCTAACCCACAGAGCTTCCACACACTCACAGCCCACCCGCGCCCCCAGCCCATACCTTGGTCTTGTCCTTCAAGTCCAGAGACTCCATGGGCTTGTTCTGTTGCTGGCCAAAGATCTCTAGCAGGTTGTCATAGTTGGTGGTCAGGACCATGGTACCCCTCTCCATCAGGCTGAGGATCGACTGCAGCACCAGAGGGCTCTGGATGTGCTGCTCCAGGTTGTCAAACACCTCCATCAGGCAGTCCTGGAAGAAGTTGGGCTTGGTGTCGCCTGTGCGCTACGGAAAGGTGGAACGAGAGTTACAAAAACATAAGCCTCAACAACTACTCAGCAGCTAAGCAGGCCATGTTCTGGGTGTCAGAGACAGCAGCTGGAAACAAAAAAAATGAGGCTTCACAGAATGCATCAAAACTCCAGACCAGGGGACAGGCAACGCACACGTGTAGCACGCCACCAGTGACGCTGCCACGGGAAAGCATGGCAGAAACAGGGGTAGGCGCTGTGGGGTGAGGGTGGACAGGACCAGGGCACCAGGGAAGCCTCTCTGAGAAGGGGAAGGCTGTCTGAGAAGAGGGCATCTGAGCAGAGGCCTGAAGAGGTGAGGGCTCCTGGAGAATGTTCTAAGCAGAGGGAAAAGCGAGGGCCACAGCACAGAGGTCATGGCTCAGGTGTGCCCAAGGGTAAGCCAGAGGCCACTGAGGCAGGAGAGGAGGGCAAGTGTCAGCAGCAGAACCTGACGACCTGGGTCTTGAAGACCACAGTAAAGACCTGGCTTTCCCTGAGAGCTGCAGGGTCCAGTTTTCTTTCTCAGTGGTATACGAAACTGTGTGTCTTGACAGCACCTTCATTGAGGCGGGAGGCAGCGCTTCTTTTTTGTTTTTTTCTGAGATAGGGTCATGCTTTGTCGCTCGGGCTGGGGCACAGTGGTGCCAGGATAGTTCACCGCAGCCTCCAAGTCCGGCGCCAGTGAGCTTCCCACCTCAGCCTCCCAAGTAGCTAGGGCTACAGGTGCCACCACCACACCCAGCTCATTTTCTTAAAATTTTTTTAATTTTTTAATTTTATATTATTTTATTTCATCTTATTATTTTTTTGAGCTAGTCTCACTCTGTCATCCAGGGTGGAGTGCAGTGAGTGACACAGTCATGGCCCACTGCAGTCTTATCTCCCAGGCTCAAGTGATCCTCCCACCTCAGCCTCCCAAGTAGCTGGGACTACAGGTGCGCACCCTAACACCTAGCTAATTTTTAAAAAAGGTTTTTTTTGAGACAGAGTCTTGCTCTGTCGCCCAGGATGGAGTGTCGTGGCATGATGTTGGCTCACTGTAACCTCCTCTCCTGGGTTCAAGCAATTCTCCTGTCTCAGCCTCCCAAGTTGCTGGGATTACAGGTGTGCACCACCACACCCGGCTAATTTTTGCATTTTTAGTAGAGACGGAGTTTCACCACGTTGGCCAGGTTGCTCTCAAACTCCTGACCTCAGGTGATCCACCTGCCTCAGCCTCCCAAAGTACTGGGATTATAGGCGTGAGCCACTAAACCCAGCCTAAAATTTTAAAAATTTTTTTGTAGAGACAAGGTGTTCCTACATTGCCGCGGCTCATCTTGAACTCCTGCCCTCAAGTGATCTGCCCGCCTCGGCCTCCAGAAGTGCTGGGATTACAGGCGCGAACCAGCACACCTGGCCAGTAGCATTGCAGATACTCAGAGAGGCAAGAGGGTCAGGACTCAGGCCTGGCCTCCGGAGGCAACCCCAGTAGTCACCCGTGGCCCGACAGGAGCCGCTTCTAAGGGGCCTTGAGAGCCAAAACCTGGCTGGATGGCTTCAAGAGAAAAAGGAACTGGCGACAGCAGATGCAGCAGCCTTGCCTCAGAGCTTTGCTGGGAGGGGACACAGAGGCAGGGCGGGGGTGGGCCCGGAGGGACATGGTGTCCCCTCTGCCCAGCTCCCAGCCTCACCATCACCCTCTGCCTTGGCACCTGGGTATCAAAATCCCTCCCGTCGCCCTCTGTGCCTGTTTGTGTCGCTCTGTCAGCACAAGAAACCCAAGACTCAAGGGTTCCCATTCATCTCACAGCTCTTCTGACTCCCCCGCCCCCCAAAACCCTCCCCGTTGCTCCCAGTGGGTCGGGTCTGCCGTTAGCCAACTCCCACACCTCCATCCTCTTCTGGGAGTGCTCACCTTCTCCCCAACCTGAGACCTGGCTCTAAGGGTTCCTCTGCACTCCCTGCACCAATGAAGCTAGGGGCTTGGCTCCGGGCTCCCTGCAGTCTCTCCAGCTGTGCTTCTGTCATCATTTGGGGTGATTCTCATGTCTACTTGGATGATCCTTCCTGGGATCATGGCCTCTAAATTCCTCCCACCACTCTCCTCCAATGGTCCCAGCCCATCTCAGCCATCCACACATACAGCCACATCCCATCATTACCCAGAACCTGGATCCTTTCCAGAACCTCTGGCCCAGCTTCCCCTGTCCAACCACTCCCCTACAGCTCCCCACCTCTCTAGCATCTTGGTTCCCAGGGAAACTTCAAGCCCATTGAGGCCCGTGGGCTACCGACCCCATTACCACCAACCACAGTCACTCGCTGCCCTCTGTCCTGCCTTCCTCCATTAAGCAGCTTAGCGTCTGTAACGTCTGTACAGCACCCTCTCGCCCAAATACTTTCAAGCCCCTCGCCCTTCTCTGGTATTGCTGGAATTCCTGATGCAACCAGCCCTCAATACAGCTGTGTCGACTGGCCTTACTTCAACACTTCCTGATGGAGGTTTTCAAAAACAAGCAAAAGTGAACAGAAGAGGTGAATGAAACTCAAACACTCATTTTCAGGACAAATGATTCTCACTCTAGCCGGCCTCTCTCCACAAACAATTCTCACTCTAGCCGGCCTCTCTCCACAAACAATTCTCACTCTAGCTGGCCTCTCTAAACATGAACAACAACAAGGGCCCTCCATGCCGCCCGGCCACCCCACTACCTTTCCCGGCCTCTCTTCTTCCTGTGACGGGGTCAGCAAATGTTGTCTATAAGGGCCAGAGAGTAAATATTTCAGGCCTTGTGGGCTATAAAGTCTCTGATGCAATGACTCACCTCTGCCTGGAGGCATGAAAGCAGCCATAGACTGTACGGAAGCAAACACAGGCCCAGGGCCATACCTTTCCAACCCCTGGCCTCTGATGAGACTCATCTCTCATCAGTAGAACACCCACGTGTGACAAAGTCACCTAACTAAAAACATTTCCCAAGCTCTGGCAAAGCTAGGTGCGGCCCTGTGTGAAATTCTGGCAGATGAGACGAAATAGGAATGGTGTGTGTGACTTCGGTGGCAGCCCTGAAGTCCCCGACCTCCTCCCCTCCCTGCACTTCCCCTCTTCCACGCACTCCCTGAGAATGCACAGTATTTACATTGCCCGCAGAGCACCAGACGGAAGCTGCCTGTTGAGGGTGGCAGGGCCAGCACAGAGGGGCCCTGCCCAACCACCATTTTCTCCCTGGGCTGCCCATGCGGGTCTCTGGGTGGGAATTAGGAAAGCGCTCACATGAAGCTGCATGGTTTCGGGTATCTTTTCACAGCTAATCTCAACTCTCCCACTCTCCTTGGTGATGAGTTCACCTTTTCTCCTGCTTTCTCCTCTATGTTCACACCTCCAACATCTCTTCCCATCCTGACTCTCAGATGGTGACTGAGCCTCTTCAGTAAATACGAGAGTGGAAGACAATGACTGCGAAGAGCCTGGGACACACCATCCAGCGTCCCAGCCTTTCTGTCCACATGCCACGGCTGACCTGGGACCACAGTGGCCTGCCCCATACCTCACCCTGCACCAGACCCCTTCAGCACCGGGCATCGTTCAGGAACAGCTCCGCGTCACCAGCTGCTTCTCCTCTCAACTAGGTCATCTCCAGCGCAGACAAAGAAGCTAGAACCTCCCATCTTAAAATGTTTTCTAGGAAGCACCTGTCATCTGAAGAAATATGGCTGGCCTGCTTAAACCAAATAGGCCTAAGGGCTATTTCTTCACTAACTGAATATACAATCATGAAGTTCATACTGAGTGCAGCTGACGACCTCCCTGAGACAGTCTCACACGGTCAGGTTCCATTTCACAGGAGCTGCTTCAGGAGCCCCACACTGCACTGTGCCTGGCATCCCTCAATTTAAAAGACGACCCTCCGAGGGACTCAAGGAGTTCTGGCTCAATAGCCCAACTCTGCTGAGCACTGAACACAAGATAGGCCTGCAGGAGTTTATCATTAGGTTCACAGACTCACCCCAACCTGGTGCAGAATCAAGTTGTCCCCAAGAAACCAGAGGTACTTGTCTGACACTTACAGGTGACATCTTCCGGATCAGATCATGGGCAACAACCAGCAGGTCCCGGTCTTTGGTCACCTTCCTCCGGAACTCGGCAATGTCCCCGGGGTGCAGCACCTCCAGCTGCTCTGCAGCCTCGATGACGGCCTCGATGCAGCTTCTCCACGAGCAAAGGGCAGGGATTCCCGGGGCCACAGCTGCACTGACGCCAGTCCCAATAACCAAGAGCAGTTCCTGGGGCTGCTTCCGGATGAGGCTTTTTAAAAACTTTCTACTTGAAAACGAGGGAGGGAGAGAATGAAAGTCAAAGTGGAAACAATGCAGACGAGAAGTCTGGAACTCTGAGTTCAGACAGGCCTTGGCTGTATGCTCGTGCGCACACGCACGCGCACGCACACACACACACACGCACACTCCCCTCTTAACACCATGGGGACACCGCCTGTGTATCCTTCTTCGTGTATTTATTTTACATGTTCTATCCTGATTCCTTAAAGGATGTGGGACAGCTGTGTCTCACGCATCTTAAGTTGCCCAGTGTTAAGATCATGTTGAAGTGATATATATTTGTGAACAAAAAGCTGAGCAATTTTCACTCCTTTGAAGCTGCACACAGCTTATGAAGACACATCATGATGACAAATGACCCCTGCTTACAGTGACAGATAAGAAAGTGACTGGCAAAATGCTGGTTTTCTCCCATCCAAACCCATTCTACAGTAAGTGCCCCTTTCTTGCACTTCACTTTACAATAAACACAGCCTGCTGTCCATCTGTAGTCAGAGAATTATTTCCTGGGAAGCACGACCCTTCCAGTTTGAGACATGATCCCTCTAATTACACGTTGCTGGGCTTGGAGGCTGGACTATGGCCACTTCCTTGGGCAGAAAACTGCCTTCTGGAATGTTTCCTACACTGAAGCAAAGGCTGGTAAATGGCCCTCGAGGTCCACTCGCGCCCAGTGTTTTCATTTCACTTTCGCCTTTGCAGGTACTAAAGAACACGTAAGCAGACTCACGACAGATGCTAGATGAAGTCAATGAAGCTGAGGGAAGGTATAGTCGCCTTTAATTACCTGGATTTTTGTTCACTTCTGTGTGTTGTCTTTTCCACTGAATCCATCTGTGAATTCTAAAGAGAAAAACTGGTCAGAAGTGACTTCTAATTCCTAGGTTAAAAATTTTATTCATCTCCTGGAAGAGAGTTAAGGCTAGAATTAAAATCGAAAGTCCTGGATCTTTATTTAAATTAGAATACCTGAAAAATGTCACAAGCAAATGACATACATCCAAAATGTGTCCTAAGCCACCATTCCTCATCTCATGTGACTCATTAGGCTAGTCAGATGTTCTGCATGGGACAGCACAGAAGGAAAATACACACGCAGGGGCACAGATGGAGGAGGGGGCTCTGTGGGCTCCAAGCTGGCGGTTTCCAGGTCTCTTCCCACACCGCTCTAGGAGAACTTCCAGCGCACATGAACACAAACAACTTATCACAGGAGCAAAACACAGCAAGCAGCACAACAAAGTGAAGTCAGAGTTGGTTTTTCACAGGAAGCCAATGAGCACTCTGTGAGGTGCAGAGCACTGGGCTGGAGCATGGCCCTTCTCGGCACCAGCACTAGCTCCAGACACCAGTCCTCCCCTTGGCCATACTGAAATCCAGTCTAAAGAAGTCATCCAAGTAAAAAGCCAATTCTTACCTTACATAAAAATAGGAATCCCAAATCATCTAGGTCTCTATCACCAACCTATCTCCAGATTCTTTAATTTTTCCAAAATCAGACCAGGTGTGGTGGTTCATGCTTGTAATCCCAGCATTTTGGGAGGCCAAGGTGGATTGCCTGAGCTCAGGTGTTCCAGACTAGCCTGGGCAATACAGCAAGATCCTGTCTCTATAAAAAGAAACAAATTTGCCGGGCATGGTGGTACATGCCTGTAGTCCCAGCTACTATGAGGGCTGAGGTCGGAAGATCGCCTGAGCCTGGGAAGTTGTAATGAGCCGTGGCCATGCCATTCCACTCCATTCCAGCCTGGGCAACAGAGTGACTAGTTTCAAAAATAAAAAATAAAAATTTTCCAAAATCACATTTCCCCCCAATTCTAGAAATATCTACTGTAAGCAAGGAAAAATACAGAAAAATAAGGTTTTCCCTATAATCCTATGATCTCTGAGCAATAACTATTACTATTTATATATTCCTTCTACTTTTACACGGGAGGCTGAGGCAAGAGAATCACTTGAATGAGGAGGTGAAGGCTGCAATGAGATTGCACCATTGCACTCCAGCCTGGGCAACAGAGCAAGACTCCATCTCAAAAATATATAAAAAAATAAACAAACAAAAGTGTTGATGTAATTTGAGAACACAGTGCATATCCTACTTTTTCATGCATTAAAATACATTTCCTTATGTTATTAAAAACTATTCATAAATGTAAGTGTGACGTACACATATGAATTCTCTTACTGGTCATCTCTGACGCAGAACGTTAGTATAACACTCTGACGACTGGCTTGGCGCACAAAGCCTGTATATTGTGAAATTACTTATTTAGGAGAGACTTCTGAGAACTGCTAAGTTAGAGTATGAACACTGTAAAATATCTTAGCACATACCAACAAACAGCTTTCCAGAAAAGCGGTCAGCAGAATGCATCAGTGCTCGCTGTGCCACATCCAGACCAGCACGGGCTGAAAGTCACTTTGGCAGAGTACGGTGGCTCACATCTGTAATCCCAGCACTCTGGGAGGCTGAGGTGGGAAGTTCGAGACCAGCCTGGGCAAAATGGCAAACCCCATCTCTACACAAAATATAAAAATTAGCCAGGCATGGTGGTGCTCACCTGCAGTCCCAGCTACTTGGGAGTCTGAGTGGGAAAAGTCACCTGAGCCTGGGAAGTGGAGGCTACAGTTTGCCATGATCATGCCACGGAACTCCAACCTGGATCAGAGCAAGACTCTCTCTTAAAAAAAAAAAAAAAGAGAGAGACAGAGAGACAAAAAGAAAAATTACTTTTTTTGAGATGGGAGTCTTGGTCTGTCACCAGGCTGGAGTACAGAGGTGCAATCTCAGCTCACTGCAACCTCTGCCTCCCAAGTTCTAGCGATCTTCCTGCCTCAGCCTCCCTAGTAGCCGAGACTACAGGCATGCACCACCACACCCCGTTAATTTTTGTATTTTCAGTAGCGATGGGGTTTCACCATGTTGACCAGGATGGTCTTGATCTCCCAACCTTGTGATCCACCCACCTCGGCCTCCCAAAGTGCTAGGATTACAGGCGTTAGCCACCTCACCCAGCTGAAAAATTACTTTTTCATATGCATAATCTTCTCTCTCTCTCTCTCTCTCTCTCTCTCTCACACACACACACACACACACACAACCTGCCATTAGAATCAGGTCATCAAAAGTTATTTTCCAGGGTAAGGAAACAAGGCTTAAGCAGTCCATAAATATCATTAGATTGCAGAGCTAAAAGGGATCCCACTTATCCCCTGAAAATGTACACAACTAAGTACATGCATACATTTTCCCCAGGGAGAGTTCATGGCTTCCATCAAGGTGTCTACGACCTTCCCCCAAATGCTGAGAAACCACAGTCCGCAGGCAAAGAAAACCAGGCTCACAGGTGTCTGTAACTCGCCCCAGCTAAAGGCTGGCAGAAGGCGGGCTGGTGTTTAGCCCTAATGCTGATCCTCCTCCACACCGAGGCGCTAACATCAGAGTCGTCAAATAGCAAATTGTTTTTGTTTTTGTTTTTAATCTACTAGATACTTTCTAAGGAAAGTAACAAACGTTGAGGTTTTCCACTGTATAATATAATCCCTCCACCACAAGCTAACAATATAAGCAACTCTGGACCCCACCCCTGAGATTTCGATGACTGATTTATCACCAATCCTCAGTTTTACCAACTATAAAACATGGATTCTTGCTAATGGGCCGAGTTTCAAAAGTTCAGGACTCTCGTATGCAAGTGCTCTGGAAGTTGGAACTGTCAAGACAAATAGCTCATGCTCTGGCCTGTGGACGAGGCTGCCCCCACACGCCTATTCCTGGCCTCCTGCTGCAGGGCAAGACTCAGAAGGCACTCCTGTTCAATCCTATTTGGAAGGTGACGATAAGAGGGCTCATCAGCTGACTAATTCAAGCGCCCCCTACTCCTGCCCCCCAAAATAATCCACATCACTTCCAAATAGTTACTCCTCCCTGCCTATGAGAAGGGCTTGTTTAGCTCAGCCTTCTGTACACGACACTTTAGAATATTTCTAAATATTCCAGTGACCCCAAAAAACCACATGCCCAAAACTGTGACCAGTAAAGAACTTTAAAAATCGACCTCTAGTTCATTCAATTCCTGTTCAACTGCTTTTGATTCTCCATATATACATGGTTATGGTTAGAAATTCAAAACCTAAATATTACATTTACACATCTTCAAAAACAGTATGAACAAATTAAACTTTTGTAGGCTATATTTAACTCCAAAATTAAGTGATTTCAAAGTTTCCCAAAAGATCAAGGTATCACTATCCACAACACTTACGTAACAGGCCACAGCTTGCATTCCACGGTGGTTTGTGGCTGGCTTAAGTGCTCAAAACCTCTTTCTTAGCCTTAACTGCAGCTCTGGTGTGGCTCCTTGACAGTATTTCAAACAGAACCACATAGAGTCCAACCTCAACAGGCAGATGGGCCTCTAGACTTTAATACTCATGCATACCTTTAAGGATCAAAGGAGCCAACATGGAACGTACCCAGTTACATAAAAACTCAACACAGTAGCTCTGCAACCTTAACTGCACAGCTGCTCATATTTAGACGTTTACAGTTCATTATCTCACTACATGTTTAAAGGCATTACCTCATTTCCTGTTTTACAGCAGCACAAACATCGACTCAAATCTCACAATAACCTAGAAATTACCCTAAATCTCCCCCTTTATAAACCAAGGTCCAAGTAGGTAGGTGATCTCCAAAGCACTCAGCACCAGGTCCTAGAAGTTTCAGCAGGACAGCAAGCTCCAGCTTTCTGCTCCCATCCAAACACCATCTAAGCCAATCAGATCCCAGGCGACAGTAACAAAACCCTTCAGAGGCTTTTCAGACACTGCATCTCGTGGTTTCCTCAGTGACTATGTCGTCACCACAGTTTGCAGGCCCAGAGCCAAGTCATCATGGCAACCCTTTCTTTTTTCAAGGACTTACCAGCATTTTTGAAAGCAAAATCTGGCCCCAGCAGAGATTCTTATAAGCAGTTCCTGTCTTTTTCAGTCCAAAGCCAAAGTCTTACCAGGATGCTGTCTGCTTAGAACTTGAGATCACAAACATTTTATAAACTAGCAGAGTAGCTGGAGACTACCTTATTCATCAACCTCTGGCACCCAGCACTACAAAACGTTCATCAACCTGACTTCAGTGCAGAATATAAGCTACCAAAGTTGAACTTGTTATTTACAGGTAGAAAACAAAGTACCTCACAAGCCTACTGTGGTGGGACGTTCATTGCCCTGCCCCTCTCATGCCTGCTGGCAGCCACACCCTTCTACAGTCCCTCGTAGACGCCAGGCTTAGCCACGTGACTTTATGGCCACTGGGATATCACAGCAAATGGGATAACAGGAAGCAAGTACCAGTCTGACAAGCTCTTTACCACAGAGCCTGTCCCGGGGGAACTCTGCCCTGCACAACTCTGGCCTGCCACCGGGTGGGCAGCCAAGGTACCATCCGCTAACACAAGAGCAAGGCTGCCTCAGGCCACAACTGCATGAGTGACCCCAGCAAGCCTTGCAGAAGACCAGTTGGGCTGGGCCCTGGCCCTGGCACTGAGGCGCTGAGCTAGCAAACAGGCTGTGGCTGTCTAAAACCCTCATGGGACAGGGAGAAGCCCAGAGTGCCAAGGAAAACAGAGCAGACAAATGAACGAACATCCACAAGGCTCTGACGGCAGAGGGAATGTGTGTCAAGAACTGCAATTACTGAAAGTGGCATAAGAAAAAGACCTTAAATTACTCACTTTCCGTTACAAGCTATGCTTTCACTTAACAAGCATAAACCATCAACTGGAAGTGTCAAGATTGTGGGATCCTCAAAAGCATCCTTTAAAAAAAACTCTTCTTTTTTTTTGAGAAAGAGTTTCATTCTTGGTGCCCAGGCTAGAGTGCAAAGGCGGGACCTCCGCTCACTGCAACCTCCAGGTTCAAGCCATTCTTCTGCCTCAGCCTTCCAAGTAGCTGGGATTACAGGCACGTGCCACCACCCTGGGATAGTTTTGTGGTTTTTTTCGTAGTAGAGACGGGTTTCATCATGTTGGTCAGGCTGGCCCCAAACTCTTGACCTCAACCGATCCACCTGCCTCAGCCTCCCAAAGTGCTGGGATTACAGGTGTGAACCACTGCGCCTGACCCTCTTAATTTCTTTCTATAAATAGATTATCATATGGGCTTTGAGCACTTTCAAAAAGCAGGGAGATAAGAGCGTCCAAGCTGCATCCGATTACAATAAAGCAAGAGGGATCAGAGTAGACACATGCTCAAAATACATCCATCTCACACAGGAGTGAGTGGAATCACATTTATTCAGCAGTTTCCAAATGCTGACCTTTAACTCACGTCAGTCCACACAGTGACAATAAAATGACCCAGAATTTGCAAAGGAAGTCAGACAAGGTCACTGTGACGACAAACGAGTTGATTTATGTTGAGGCCTTGGAGCACCAGCAACACAGGACTATCAGCACCCCATATACTACTGCCACCGTTACCAAAGCACCTCACACTAACAAACCATTTATAAACGTGCTACTGACAGGAGACAGGAGACTTGGAAACACTAAATGTGATCCATGTACCCAGGGTGGATCTTCAGGACCGGAATGTCCGTAAAGGAGGCCGGAATCTATCAACGGCGTTCTGACTACACCAAGGCAGGTCTGGAAGACAGGAGCCTTCAAGCAAGCCCTTCTCAGCATGGCCCTCAGCAAACGGCAGATGAGGGCATGCCACAGAAGCTCCGAGGCCAGACCCTGCTCATTAACATCCTCCTCTCCCCTCCTTCTCATACAGGTCCCACAAAGGTCCTTTCTCACAGCAACCACGTTTCCCATGTAGGCTGGGGAGAGGAGGAAGAGTGTGGCAGCAGAAATCACAGAGCAAGGCTGAGCGCTGTGGCTCACACCTGTAATCCCGGCACTTTGGGAGGCTGAGGCAGGCAGATCACCTGAGATCAGGAGTTTGAGACCACCTCGGTCAACATGGTGAAACCGTGTCTCTAATAAAAATACAAAAATTAACCAGGCGTAGTGGTATGCATCTATAATCCCAGCTACTCAGGAGGCTCAGGCAGGAGAATGGCTTGAACCCCTGAGGTGCAGGTTGCAGTGAGCTGAGACTGCGCCACCGCACTCCAGCCTGGGTAACAAGAGTGAAACTCCATCTCAAAAAGAAAAAAAAAAAATCACTGAGCAAGAGTTAGTCTTCAAGCACATCTGGCAGTTGTATTTCTAACCACAAATGAATCATCTGCAATCTAGCTGATAGGTTTCTGGCGAGTTTGATTAGCATGACTAGGTTCATCTGAACTGGAAACAAGGCACAAACGGGCAAAAAAAAAAATTAAGCTTCTGGAATCGCAAAGGAGAGGCTTAGCCTTGAAACTACAACTCCACCCGAAGCAGCACTAGGAAGAAGGTGGAGAAAACACAGGATCTGGAGACAAGGAGACGCCACCCTTTCCCCAGCCAGGAGACCTGGCTAAGCCTCAGTTTCCCCATCTGCCAAATGGGGATTCCAACACGCATATCACTGACTGGACTGCTGCGAAGACTTTCAAGTGCGATGAATGTCTGAAGGGTACTTCATAAAGTATACAATTTTCTCTGTTACTCTAGACCGCCTACATCAGCACCACTTTTCCAAGGCAGTCACCACAACTACATTTCAATGTAATCGTGGTTCTGGTCAAACTTAATTTCAGCCATTACTAATAATAAGGGATCTTCAGGATGAATTATTTTCTTCAATTTACAGAAAATATGAGCCTTTCATTGGAACGAACGCACTCCACTTAACCAATCACTTTTTATTCAGTTGAACTTATAATGGGAAAAATGCCTTATTTTGTAATGATGGAAATAAATTAATTGGATTCCTGACACCAGTCCCTCCAAACAGAGCTGCTTGGACATATACACCCAAACCAGGAAAACAGCAAAACCCGGCTGTGTGTGGTGGCTCACGCCTGTAATCCAAGCACTTTGGAGGCCAAGGCAAGCGGATCACCTGAGGTCGAGAGTTCAAGACCAGCCTGACCCACATGGTGAAACTCCGTCTTTAAAAAAAAAAAAAGAAAAAAAGAAAAGAAAACAGCAAAACCCACCACTAGGAAAATAATTTAATTCAAATTTAATTTGGTCACAAATTAATTCAAAGAGCAACATTAATTACTGCCACTTTTTCAGCCATGAATAGAAATTCAAGGGAAAATGCTAAGCATTTTACACACACTGTCTCAGTTAACCCTCTCAATAACCCTATGAGGTGGCTACTATTACCCATAACCTGGCCAAGGCCAACACCGAGCCCTTCTAACAGGCCAGCCCATGTTATATATTATATATTCCTGTGCCTTTCCTCCTAACATCACTACAGCTTGAAATGGCAAACAAATATACATATTTTACTGGGAACTCTGCCATACACTAAAACATTCAACCTTTTACATAGTTTGTCCACCAGATGTAACACATTAACTCAAATAAACGTGTTACTTTACAACGTGTTACAAAAACGCGCCAAGACAGAGGCCAGGGGCTTGTGGACCCACCCACATTTACCCCACCTCGAGAAGATACCAGAAAGTAAACCTCTGGCAAAATTAGAACAACAGAATTTCAGAGCAGGCGGGATCTTAAAGGTTACATGAAACCAAATGCCCTAATTTTTCAAAAGTGAAAATTGAGACTGAGAGCCAGTGACTTCATCAACTTCCCCCAAGCAGCTGGGAACAAGCTATAAAGTAACTCCTGGCTCGTGGCCCATACTCTTCCCACTGCCCTGGGCACCGCCTGGTCCACTGTGACCTCAAAACTTTAAGGCACTCATTTCTACCTCTTTAACACCAAATCGTTACAAATAAAGCACAGTTTTGTTTTCCACAGCTTCTCCTTCCCCAGGAATGTTGAAAAGAAGAGTTGCCATTAGGCAAACAGAAGAGGTGGCAGAGCAGCCCCAGGCAAAAAGATCAGCCCTGGACAGTGCTTATCACTCAACTGTCCTGGTTAGCTTGCCAGAGGGTGGAAACAGATGAGGAGGGCCACATGGAGGAACAATGCCGCCACTCAAGAGGACAGCGTTTTCCTGGCAAGGAGACGCTACCGGCTCCTTGAGGAAGGAAGTAGGACATAGGAGCCAGAGCCTGACCAACAAGTACTGGCTGAACTATTACTACCTGGGCAAGGACTCACTCCTGAGCCTGTTTACTTTTTCTACCAAGAACAGACTATCTTGCCAGGCACGGTGGCTCACACCTATAATCCCAGTACTTTGGGAGGCCAAGGTGGGTGGATCATCTGAGGTCGGGAGTTTAAGACCAGCCTGACCAACGTGGAGAAACCCTGTCTCTACTAAAAATACAAAAAAAAAAAATTAGTCAGGTGTGGTGGTGCATGCCTGTAATCCCGGCTACTCAGGAGGCTGGGGCAGGAGAATCGCTTCAACCCGGGAGGCAGAGGTGTGGTAAGCCGAGATTAAGCCACTGCACTCCAGACTGGGCAAGAAGATCGAACTCCGTTTCACAACAAAAACAACAACAACAAAAACCCTCACAACGTGTCTGACACTGAAAACCACCTGCTTCCAGTTCCAGCCCCTTTAGTCCTCTAGTCCCACATTGTCACCACAGGGAAATTTCTGACACATTTGAACATGTCTCCCCTCCAGCAGCTTGCCATTTTGTGAATTGTGAAGTCTTTAACTTGGTCTTCGATCCTGTTTCCTATCTTAACTACTCCTAAAATCCTTGGAATCTCCAAAGTGCTGTCATTTTGTATGCTAATGAGCTGACTGGGGCACATTGCCCCAGTAGCTTCAGGAGGGGGCTTATCACCAGAAAGACCAAGGCAGGTTTAGATCCTTGGGACTTTCAGCCCCACATCCTAACCTGGGGAAGAGGGGGCTAAAGATTAAGTTGATCACCAATGGTTTCATTAAGCATGCCTACATAAGGAAGTCTCTATAAAAGGCCCCAAAGGGCTGGGTTCTGAGAGCTTCCTGAGAACTAAATACAAACTTGTGGAGGTTTTTGAGGATGGCGCACCGGGGAGAGCGTGGAAGCTCTGCACAGCTTCCCCAGTGCCTCGCCCTATGCATCTTTTCATCTGTATCCTTTGCAGCATCTGTAAAGGATAAATGTGAGCCAGTAAATGTGAGCGTTTCCCTGAGTTTTGTGAGTTGTCCTATGGTAATTTTTTTTTTGAGACAGTCTTGCTGTATCCCAGGCTGGAGTGCAGTGGCACGATCTCAGCTCACTGCAACCTCATCCTCCTGAGTTCAAGCTATTCTTGCGCCTCAGCCTCCCGAGTAGCTGGGATTACAGGCGTGCACCACCACGCCCAGCCAATTATTTTGTATTTTTAGTAGAGATGGGGTTCTGCCATGTTGGCCAGGGTGGTCTCGAACTCCTGACCTCAGGAGATCCGGCCACCACGGCCTTCCAAAGTGCTACAATTACAGGCATGAGCCACTGAGCCCAGCAAGTTAATCAAACCTAAGGAAGGGTAATAGGAACCCCAACTTGAAGCTGGTGGATCAGAAGTTCCGGAGGCCCAGATTTGTGACTGGTGTCCCTTGTCCGAAGGGGTGGAGGGCCGTCTTGGGGGACTGAGCCCTCAACTTGAGGGATCTGATGCTATCTCCAGGTAGGTAGACAGTGTCAGAACTAAACTGAAGATACCTAGTTGGTGTCTGTTGCACAACTGATTGCCTGCTTGGTGGTGGGAAGAAACCTCTCATATTCGGTCACAGAAGACATCTCTGTTGATTGTGGTTGAGAGAATAGAAAAAGTACATTGGGTGTTTTCCCACACATGGGTTCTCTTCAGGACCCCAGCCCAGCATGGTCCTGGACCACTTCTGAGACTCCGCCTCTCCTCACCCTGGCCCACTGTGTCCTGAATGCCTCTCCTGTGTGGTCATTAGGCCATGGTGAAGCACAGACACCCAGTCACCCTGAAGCCCTGCAGCCACCACAGACAGGCCTTATGGTAACAGGACAGAAACCTCACTTCAAAAGTTCAGTCCCCAGGCTCAGACAGGAAAGAGCGGCAACCAGGCTTGTGGACCTGGACTTTCAGAAACTTAGCCCCGTTTCAGGAAGTCACAGTCCCCACGACCACCGCCTTGGTCCAGGTCACCCCCACCTGTCACAGGGTCTTGCTTCTTCCGAAAAAAGTCTGCCCACCACAGCCATAGGGATTGCTGCTGCCTCCCTCCTCCTGAAGCCCTTCCATGCCCTCTTATTCCCTTAAAGCACCAAACCCTCCACTCGGCTTACACTGGGCATGCTTTAGTCCTGTCTGGTTGAGAATCACACCCTCTTTCTTGTCACTCCCACCTCAAACCCAGCACTCTGCAAAAGTCCCAGCTTCTGCCATTCCAAGTCTCTACCGGGACACTTCCCTCACTTCTCCCCCTGCCCACCTCCCGCCTTCCTTCAGCTCAGCTGGGTCACTTCTTAGGGCAATGGCAAGTGCAGTCGTTCAATAAAGGGTCAAGGGCCTGGTGGGCTTAGGGAGCCAAGCTGGGTTGTCCGCAGTTAGCACTTCCTCCTCCACCACCTTCATTAGGTGCGCTCCAGCCACACCTCCCGCCTTCCAACACTGTGTGCGTGGCAGCCTCTCTGCCTTTTCACGTACTGGCTGTCCCCTGGAACTTTTGCCTGGAATGACCCTGGCAAACTCCTCCTCGAGCTCAACCTTCAAGAATCAGCTCACCTGTTACTTAGCACCTCCCTCCCCCTACTCCTAAGAAGCCCTCCTTATGACCAATCCCTTCCCCAGAACTCCACCCTTTTCTCAGCTGAGTTCCCATCCAGCGCGGCAAAGGCTTCCTCCTCCAGGTTAAAACGACCTACTTTCCTTATGCTGCCCGGGTTCCCTAGGTCCTGACAGCAGGGACCATGTCATCTCCAGTGTCAATTTCTGGAGCCTACCAGGCATTCAAAAAAAAAAAAAAAAAGTGTTAGTTCCTTAAATGAAAAAATTAAGAGGAGGAGACAACCTAAAAGCGTCCCCATGTGCCCTAACTCGCTCCCTCCTCAGTTTGGCGCCTTCGGCCACATCAGATTTCCTGCTCTCTACGCTGTCCTGTGGCGCCACCTGAGTCTCAGCAGAGCATTAAAAGTTAAACCCGGCCCCGCACGTGCAGGCGCAGGGACCACAGCCCACGTCTACTAGGAGATTGTCGCTTGGCGCGCTGTTACCGCCTTAAGTTATCACCAGCCCTGGGAACACTTCCACCCACGCCCCGCAGATCCAGGGACCCCATGCTGGAGAAACCCAGCGCTGAGATCAGTCGGAGAGGGAGCCTCAGGGTGGGCGGCAGGGCAGCTCGGTGGCTCGGGGGCTCAGGACACTGGAACTCACGGCTTCCCCCAGGAAGGTAGGGGACCAGGGGGCTTCAGAGGCGGCCGCCGGAGGCAGGTCCCAAGGGAACCTTGAGAGTTTCCGGAACCAACGGTTCTCAGGGCCCACCAGCGGCCGAGGTCCTCAGAGAGGTCTCGGAGTCCAGAGGAAATCTTGGGAGTTTCGAGGTTCGCGGGCCTGGAGGGGCCGGGCGGATCCTGAGGGGGTCTAGAGGGCAGGGGCTCCAGGGGGGAGCTGAGAGGAGGTTCTGGGGTGGTCCCGGAGCCGGGCCGGATCCTGAGGGTCTCGGAGTCCCCAAGGGCTCCGGATGCAGGGACCGCGGGCCCGCCCCGCCCCCTCACCTGCGGCGCCTCCGAGACGCTGGTCCCAGCTCGCGCTCCCGCCTCTCCTCCTCCAACTACACTGCCGGTGACTACGCCTCCGGGGTCTCTCGGCCGCGCGCCCCTCACGCTGGGCGGGGCGGGGGGACGGTCCTCGTGGGGGACTGCGCGCGCACGCGGGCTGGAAGCGAGAGCAGGAGCCTGAGCGGGAGTAGGAGCCCGAGCGGACGCTGCGCCGCCTCCAACCACCCCTCCGCGTTAGCCGGCTGCGGCGCCGCCTCAAAGCCTTCCCCCGCGCGCCCTCCCCCGCCGCGTGAAGGTTCCGTTCCGAAACCAACCGCCCCACGGCGCCGAGGCCCCGCCCAGGGAGGGCGGAGCCTGGACGTGCGCCCCGCCCACCGGGAAGGCCCCGGAGTCTCCGGCGCAGGCGCTGTCGCGTGTTCTGGACGCGCTAGGTCGCGGAGCAGCCGTCAGAGCCCCACCTGGACGGACGAGCGGCGCCTCCAGTTTGCTCATCTGTAGAATGGGGGCGGGAGCACTTTGCAGGGACGTGGCGAGCATCAAGAGTTATCGGAAGCGCTCCTCTGCAGCTGCGTCCTGCACCACACTCAGGCACAGCTTCTGTCCCCAACCCGAGGCGGGCCTAGACCCGGGGCTGGTCTTAGTCCCCCGGCAGACTCCTGCCCGTTTACATTGGCCAGTACCCTCCCCAGCCCTACCTTCTTTATTTTCAAAGTGCTTGTCATTCTCCGAAATTAGGTGCGCTTGTGACTGGCTCCCCCTTCCCGTGAGAGCAGGTACCTTGTGCGTCTTGTCCACTGGGGGTCCGCAGAAGCCAGCACGGAGCTGGGCACAGCCTGGCAGCCCACAGGTTCGTGCGTGTCCCCGCCTCTCCTCCTCCTCTTTCTCCTCCTCCGTGCCTTCCTCGTGCTCTTCCCTCATCAAGAAATACTCTTCCCCCGAGGCTGAGAATGGGGCCAGCTGCGGTTGGATCCAGCGAGGCCCCCTGACTCCTCGCGCATGCCTGTCCCAGGTTCCGCTTCGGTCAAGCGGGTGTGATCGTAGAACCCTCGCAGGTGGGTTCTAAGTTGCGAGGACTAAGTGAGATCGTGCGTGGGTAGGCTGGGCACGGGCCCCCTAACGATCTTACTCCTCCTTTGTCTGCCACTGAAGTCTTTCCCTTACCTAAACAGGACCCAATCCAACCCCAGCCACTTCCTCTTCCCAGCCTGCCCTGCCCAAGCTGGAGTCAATTATTACTTCTCTCTCCTCAGCACCTTTTTTCCTGCCTGATTTTAAAGTTGGCTGTTAACACTTCCCCTCACCCCAGCTCATAAGGAAGTTCGCATTTTGTGACAGAAGCTAGTGTTGTGTTAGCAGCCTGTGAAATTTGGGGGTGCCCAGAGCCGAGAACACTGTGGGGGGCAGTGTCTCTGGGATGAAGAGGGCAGGCCCTGGGCTTAGTATATGGCGTCAGTCCCCCCCTGAGCACTTTGCATTCGTTCCTTCTTGTGTTCCTGGAACAACCCTATGAGGAAGGCATCTTCATTGTTATTCCAATTTAACAGAAAGCGAAGCTCAGGCTCAAGAGGTTGTGTAGTTCTAAACCTCAGCCCACCCCACACCTCATCACCACTGAATACAGCTCCCCAAGCCCTGGAGGTGGGATTGAAATCCAAAAAAAGGCCGGGTGCAGTGGCTCACACCTGTAATCTGTGCACTTTGGAGGCCAAGGCAAATGGATCATTTGAGGTCAGGAGTTCCAGACCAGCCTGGGCAACATGGCAAAACCCCATCTCTGCTAAAAATACAAAAACTAGCCTGGCGTGGTGGCAGGTGCCTGTAATCCCAGCTACTCAGGAGGCTGAGACAGGAGCATCACTTGAACCTGGGAGGCAGAGGCTGCAGTGAGCTGAGATCACACCACTGCACTCCAGCCTAGGCAACCGAGAAAGATTCTGTCTCAAGTTTAAAAAAAAAAAATGCAAAAAAAAAAAAATTCAGTTCATGAATACCTGCTCTTGTACTGGGTGCTGAAGCCCTGGACCTGTGGGAGACATGGCCCCTGCCCTCAAGGAGCTCCCAGGCCCCAGAAAGGATTCTGATTAATAGGACCTTATGGGCTGGGTGCTGCAGACCCAAGGCTCTGCGCAGGGCATCCTCCGAGGGGTGGCGAGACCAAAGCAATCATAACCTCCAGCCACATTCAGCACCATCCCAGACAGGCTGCAAGTCTCAGCCCCTCCACCCAAAACTCAGCCAGTCAGCCTTACAAGAACAAGGATAGCAGAAGAGAAGCCTCAGGAACAAGGCCTCCCCTCTCCCCACATCCAAGAGAGATGCAGCTTTTCTTAGGTTGCAGAAAATTACTGAGCGGCACTGTCCCCTGGGCACCTTGACCATTCTGAGTAGATAAGGGGGCAGATATGCCAGGTTGGCAGGGAGCTGGCATAGTGCTAGTGTTTGGGTGTGACACGTTGCTGGATACTATGGGGTGTCCGTGTCTGTCTCAGCCCCCACACAGCCGATGTGAGCACAACTCATACTAGTGAAGATGCGTGTGCACGGCAAGGCTTGTCACCAGGAGCCCAGCTACCAGACCTGGTCCATTTCTTTCCTTTAAAAACTTTTTCAAATTAGGGATTTCTCGCTCTGGGTTCCCTTCCCACACCACAACAGCGTGGGAGCTGTCTTCTCTCTCTCTCTCTCTCTCTCTCTCTCTTTGTCTAATAAATTGCTCTTCCACAAAACTCTTTGGGTCCAAAGAAATTAACAATAATAATTTTTTTTAATTTATTTTTTCTTTTGAGTTGGAGTCTTGCTCTGTCTCCCAGGCTGGAGTGCAATGGCACAATCTCGGCTCACTGCAACCTCCACCTCCAGGGTTCAACTGATTCTCCTGCCTCAGCCTCCTGAGTAGCTGGGATTCCAGACACCCACCACCATGCCCAGCTAATTTTTGTATTTTTTAGTAGAGATGGGTTTTCACCATGTTGTCCAGGCTGGTTTCAAACTCCTGACCTCAGGTGATCCACCCCCCTTGGACTCCCAGAGTGCTGGGATTATAGGCATAGGCCACTGAGCCCAGCCATTGAAAAATTTTTTTTAATTATTTTTCATGGAGACGGGGTCTCACCATGGTATCTAGACTGGTCTTGAACTCCTGGGCTCAGGTGATCCACCTCGGCCTCCCAAAGTGCTGGGATTACAGGCATGAGCCACCACGCCCAGCCCAGACTCAATCCATTTCTGTATGGAGGGTACCTTGGGGAGCGTTCATGCATTTGGAATGTACATACCTGTGTATGCACATATACACCACTGTGTACTGAGCACCTACTGTGTGCCAGGTGCTATTCCAAGCTCATCATAGGCATATCTTTCCTCACCGTCACTTCCATCCTGTGGGGTAGGTATTATTAATCTCCTTTAACAGACCAAAAAACAGGCTGAGAGGCTTTAGAGCAACTAGTCCAAGCTGGACAGTGGGCATCCGCTTGGAATGGCTGCTGGGGTCTGTCTGGCTGCAGAAGGAGCTTTGCATGGTCAGAAAAGAGCCAACAGATTCACAGGCAGGGTCCCTGCTGGGATACTCCACAGAATGGACAGAAAGGACATCAGAGACAACAATCCTCCCATCCTGGAGAGGAACTTCTTGCTTTATTGTGTGGACAAACCCACAGCATAACACATACGTGCCCTGCGCCGGTGTGCACGAACACACCCCACAGAGATAACACGCACCATGCAATGTACACCCTCATGCTGTGTGTGTCATTACACATACATGCTGTAAACACACTCATGGAAAAGGAGCTAAGCCTCGTAGAGCCTCGCCACATGCCATCCACACCATGTCTATTTCCCATAGAAACTCCTGCTGCTCCCTGCCGCTGGGCAGGCTGGCAGGAAAGGCTGTGAAGCCATCGCTGAGCAGCAGGCGGGGTGTGTGTGGCAGGCAGGAGAAGGGTGGAGGGGAGCCTGCCCCTTGGAAAAGTCTATCTGGCCCTCCTTCTCCATCAGCTCATCTTCCCTTCCCCAGACCTCACCCATGCCCCAGCTGAGGCCCCCTTACTGCTGGCCTGGAAGTTTTGCAACAGGCTGCTCTGAGGCTCCACTCACCAATCCATGTCACCTGTCCCCAAGCCATGCCGTGTCCTGGGGGACTGGCAGGAGCACGGAACAATATCTACCAAACACCCACTGTGGGAGGAGTCGAGGACATAGCAAGAAAGCCAGCCCTGCTCTGGTGGCGCTAACAACATGGCGTGCCAGACCCCTGTTGACTCCAGTGAGAATGGCACCATGTCTGAGAGGCCAAAAAAGAGACCCAGAGCCAGTGAATGAGACGTGGGGTTTATTGAGGACTTGGATACGGGAGTGATCTAGTGACAGCCCACTGGACGGGAGAAACACCTTCATTTGTAAAAAGCATGCAATTTAGGCAGCAATCTTTATGGAGCCCCTCCACCTAGCAACCTCCATTTAAGCCAGAAAAAAGGGCCTGGCTCCCCTGTACAGCCCTTCCCTTGGAACAGGCCAGGGGTTCAGATCTCTTCATAGATAAGAAGTGACCCTCTGGTCGGTCAAGGTGGCTCACACCTGTAATCCCAGCACTTTGGGAGGCCGAGGTGGGCGGATCATGAGGTCAAGAGATTGAGAGACCAGCCTGGCCAACATGGGGAAACCCCGTCTCTACTAAAAATACAAAAATTAACTGGGCGTGGTGACGGGCACCTGTAATCCCAGCTACTCAGGAGGCTGAAGCAGGAGAATCGCTTGAACCTGGGAGGCAGAGGTTGCAGTGAGCCGAGATCATGCCATTGCACTCCAGCTTGGGCAACAGAGCAAGATTCCATCTCAAAAAAAAAAAAAAAGGAATTTGCACTTACTAAAAAAACCCAGCAATTGTATTGTGCTCTTGGGTATTTATCCCACAGAAATAAAAACTGTATTCATATAAAATCCTGTACACAAATGTTCACACCAGTTGTATTCATAATAGCCAAAAACTGGAAACAACCCAAATATTCTTCAGCAGGCGAATGGTTAAAGGAACTGTGGCACATTTATATTATGGAATACTACTCAGCAAAAAGTAGGAAGCTGAGCACGGTGGCTCATACCTGTAATCCTAGTACTTTGAGAAGCTAAGGGGGGAGGATTGCTTAAGGCCAGGAGTTCAAGACCAGCTAGGGCAACATAGTGAGACCCTGTCTCCAAAAAAATAAAAAAGAATGCACTTTTTTTTTTTTTTTGAGACGAAGTTTCCCTGGCTGTAGTGCAATGGCATGATCTCAGCTCACTGCAACTTCTGCCTCCCAGCTTCAAGCAATTCTCCTGCCTCAGCCTCCCAAATAGCTGGTATTACAGGCACCCACCACCATGCCCGGCTAATTTTCGTATTTTTAGTAGATATGGGGTTTCATTATGTTAGCCAGGATGGTCTTGAATTCCTGACCTCAAGTGATCCACCCACCTCGGCCTCCCAAAGTGCTGGGATTACAGGCATGAGCCACCATGTCTGGCCACAGTGCACTCTTGATATCTGCAATAATTTGAATGGATTACCAGGAAATTACGCTGCATGAAGAAAAGGCAATCTATAAAAGTTACATATACTCTATGATTCATTTATAGAACAGTTTTTATTTTGTTTCCTTATTTTCATTAAAATTTTTTTTTTTATCATCCAGCCCAAAATGTCGTATAGAACAGTTTTTAAATGACAAGATTGTCAAGATGGAGAACAGGTTAGTGATCGCCAGGGTTTAGGGGCTGAGGAAGCGGTGCGTGTGGCTCTGCAGGGGTTGGGGAGCCTTGTGGACATGAAACAGTTCAGTACCTTGATTGCGTTGATGGTAAGCCAAAGTTACACATGTGATAACATTACATAGAACTACACACACCAGCTATTCAGGATGCTGAGGCTGGAGAATCGCTTGACCAGGGAGTTGGAGGTTGCAGTGAGCTGAGATAGTGCCACTGCACTCCAGCCTGGCCACAGAGCGAGACTCCATCTCAAAAAAAAAAACAAGAATCACACACACACACACACACACACACGCACACGCACACGGGCTCTTGTGAAGCTGGCGAAATCTGAATAAGCTCTGTAGATTGTACCAATATGGACTTCCTGGTTTTTGACATAACTGTGTTGTAGTTATACTAGTTATTAACATGGGGAGAGGCTGGGAAAAGGTGCTCAGGAACTCCCTGTGTAATTTTTTTTTTACAACTTCCTGTGAATCATTTCAAAATAAAAAGGTTTTTTTCTAAAAAATGTACAAACACTTTGGAAAACAGTTTGGCAGTTTCTTTAAAAATTGATGTCTGAGCGTGGTACTCTGCCTGTTGTATTACAGCACTTTTCGAGGCCGAGGTGGGCGGATCACCAGGTCAGGAGATTGAGACCATTCTGGCCAACACAGTGAAACCCTATATCTATTTAAAAAAAAAAAAAAAAATCCGTTATGCCCTGCAGCCAGGCACAGCAGCTCACGCCTGTAATCCCAACACTTTAAGAGGCTGAGGCGGGTGGATGATTTGAGGACAGGAGTTCGAAACCAGCCTGGTCAACATGGCAAAACCCTGTCTCTACTAAAAATAGAAAAACTTAGCTGAGCATGGTTGGGCACGCCTGTAGTCCCAGCTACCCGGGAGGCTGACACACGAGAATCGCTTGAACCTGGGAGGCAGAGGTTGCAGTGAGCCAAGATGGCATCAGTGCACTCCAGCCTCAGATTCTGTCTCAAAAAAAAAAATTATTTTTATATCCCCACAATATGACCCAGCCATTCCACTCTCCAATATTTACCCAAGACAAGTAAAAGCAGATGTCCACACAGAGACTTGCACGTGAACACCCACAGCAGCTTTATGTGTGATAGCCCCACACTGAAACAAAACAGGTCCATGATGGATTCACACACTATAGAATATCCACACAGTGGGACACTTCTTAGCAAGGAAAAGGAGCAGTGTTGATACAGCAGCGTGATGAATCTCAAAATGGTTATGCTGAGTGAAGGAAGCCAGACACAAAAGAGAACGTACTGTGTGGTTCCGTTTATATAAAAATTATAGAAAATGCCAACTATATTTAGTGATGAAAAGATCGGGCTGGGCACGGTGGCTCATGCCTGTAATCCCAACACTTTGGGAGGCTGAGCCTGGCGGATACTTGAGATCAGGAGTTTGAGACCAGACTGGCCAACATGATGAAACCCTGTCTCTACTAAAAATACAAACATTAGCCAGGTGTGGTGGCTCATACCTGTCATCCCAGGTACTTGGGAGGCTGAGGCAGGAGGATCACTTGAACCTGGAAGGCGGAGGCTGCTGTGAACCAAGATTGCGCTATTGCACTCCAGGCTGGGCAACACAGTGAGATTTTGTCTCTAAAAAAAAAAAAAAAAAAAAAAATCAGTGCAGTGCAGAGTGGGGAGGGGTGGGAGGGAGGGATTACCAAGAGGCCCGAGGAAGTTTTTGAGGGAGATGGATATGTTATTACCATTGCAGTGGAGCGTTCTTATTTTTTTCTTTTTTGAGACGGAGTCTCACTCTGTCACCCAGGCTAGAGTGCAGTGGCATGATCTCGGCTCACTGCAACCTCCACCTCTCAGGTTCAAGTGATTCTCGTGCCTCAGCCTCCTGAGTAGCTGGGATTACAGGCCCGTGCCACTACGCCTAATTTCTGTATTTTTAGTAGAGGTGGGGTTTCACCATGTTGGCCAGGCTGATCTCGAACTCCTGACTTCATGATCCGCCTACTTCGGCCTCCCAAAATCCTGGGATTACAGGCGTGAGCTACCACACCTGGCCTTACAGTGGAGCTTTCACAGGTGTGCACATATGTTAAAACATATCCAATATATTCTAAATAGGTGCATCTTGTTATACATCAGAGATGCCCCAATAAAGTGGAAAAATCAACCTGGGTAAGTTGATAGAGGGTGATGAGGAACAGGTGCTCTTTATTTAGGGTGCTGATTCTGTCCAAGAGTCCGCTCTAGCAATTCCTCAGGGATTTCCACTCTTCTGACCAGATGGGTGGCTCCCAGGTTTCCTAAACCTGGTGCTCAGAGATTCGTTGGATCAAACTGAATGGCATCGCTTGTAATTGGTCTGATATCAGAAGAAATTATCCATTTGGGAGCAGCCTTCCCAAGCATCTGACTTTTTTTGCACAGATGAGGTCAGGGGAGCCCAGAGAGGTTACCTCCTTGCCCCAGAACACACAGCATAGCTAGGGTGAGTAGCTAATTTATGAACCGTGAACTTCCTCAGAGTGGGAGGAAGATGAAGTTGCCTCTGTGTAGAGGTGGGAAGCTAAGCTCTGAAGGCCCTGCCATCTCAGCCATGGCAGATGACTCCTACAGACTTGGAGAAGCAAGCTAATAAAATTGCTTCTGCACGGATTTATAATTAGCAGTTTCTGTGAAGCCTGAGTCCAGCCCAGAACCCAGGAGCCAAGCACAGCAACTTCCACTCACCCCCACCACCCGCCTGGGTTATTCAGCGCAGGGGACTGCGGAGAGCTGGTTGGAAATTGTCGAGGGCTTGTGCTACCCCTCGGAATTCAAACTTACTACCTCTTCCCTGGTGCTGCCCAATGGGGGCCTGGGATCCACATGCTACAAGGACCCATCCAAAGAGGAGGAGCTGTTTTGTCTGCAAAAGTGCAAGAGGAGGGGCAGAGAGTAGCACTGTCGTTGTCTCAGTCACAGGGATGGCAAAAGACAGAGCAGAGTCCGGTTTTCCCATGAGTTCTCTCCTGGTCTCCATGGCTGTCCCTTTGTCCCTACCCAAATACTGCCAAGCCTCTGTCCATCACCTTCACTGCATCTCTGGTCCTTCCCCTTTCGTGATCTCAGCTGTCCCAGAGCTTCAAATACTATCATTGCTTACTGTAGCAGAAAGCTTGCCACAGGTTTTTTTTTTGCTTAAAATGACTGACGAGGCAAGGCTAATGGATTTAAGTGGCCAAAAAAAAAAAAAAAAAGCAAAAACGGAGTCCTCATTAGACAGCAAAAGATTAAAGATGCCTGCTCCCTGCCCCCTGCACCCTTATCCCACAGGATGACACTGAAATAAAAGGGGCCCAGTGATGACAGTGTGAGCAGGGCACCCTGTTGCTGAGCTGCAGCTGTACCCTCAGGCAGAGGACAAGGCGGGAGCCCCAAACCTCACCAGAGCTGAGGGCCAGGAGAATCTCTCAGAATGGCCTCCCGGGAAGATGGGAGGTGGGGACAGGGCCATGTGGCAGCAACTCGAAAACCTCCCATGCTCTTGTGGGGCGTTCTGCCAAGGTTTAGATCAGCAGCGGGGAAGCTGGGCCTCTGTGGATACGGGCAAGTGCTGTGGGACGCTGGCTCCACTCTGAACGGTTCCCCTACAGTGAGTGACAACCAACCCTACTCCTCAGTGGTTTACAATACAAAGGTTTATTCCTTGCCTGGGATCCCTGTTGGCTATGGGCGGGCGGTGGCTCAGCTCCATGCTTCTTCCTCATTCAGGGGGCAGGCACATAGAGCAGCCCCCAGTGGCCTGTGCTGCTCTCCCAGGCTGAGCGACAGCAGGACCATCCAAAGGCTCTTCGAGCCTCTGCTCAGAGTGGCCCCCGCCTGTCCAATGGCCAGACCGACAGTGCAGGGTGGGAGGGAGTATAATCCTTTCCAATCCAGGCAGCGAGTATTTGGGAGCAACCATTTGCTTTACCCACTGTGATAACTGACAACTCCAGCACGCCTATCTGCAGCCCCTTCCTCCCCCAGACCACCAGACCTGGATACCGCGTAGCCTGCTACTCAGCCCTACAGAGGCGTCCCAGGCAGCTGGCACTGAACCACCCCACGTGCTGGATTGCCTCTAGCTCAAACTTCCTGTCCCCATTCTGGTTGAGGGCAAGAGCTTGTATTCAGTGGCCCCGGCCCCCAACCCAGAGGTCATGCCAGATTCCCTTTCTCCCTCCCTCCCCACAGCCAGTCCATCAGCAAGTTCTTCTGTGTCCTCATCAGAGTTACATCACTGCCCCTCGGCTTCCTGCCCCCAAATCCATCCTCTGCACAGCAGTGAAGAGGGCTTTATAAAGACTGTTCTCTGTGTGAAACTGTTCAGAGCTTCCATTAGACCCAGAATAAAATCCAGCCTCCTTTTGGTGGCCTCAAGCCTTTGCCCACCTCATCTCCCTCCAATCTCCCCCTCAGCCACCTAGCCTCTTGCTGGCCTTGAATCTGCCAACGTTGGCAAAATATTGCTCCTGGCCGGGCACGGTGGCTCATGCCTGGAATCCCAGCACTTTGGGAGGCTGAGGAGGGAGGATCACTTAAGGTCAGGAGTTCTAGAGCAGCCTGGTCAACATGGTAAAACCTCATCTCCACCGAAAATACCAAAATGAGTCAGGCGTGGTGGCGGGCACCTGCAATCCCAGCTACTTGGGAGTCTGAGGCGGGAGAATCGCTTCAAGCCGGGAGGCGAGTGAGTGGAGATGGCGCCACTGCATTCCATCCTGGGTGACAAGAGCGAGATTCCATTTCAGAAACAAAAAAAATACTGCTCTTGACAGTGGAGGCCTCATCCCTTCCATGAACATGGAGCACAAAGCAGGTGCCCAATAAATAACCAGGTGAGTGAGTATCATGATTGCCAAACTCTTTCCCCTCCTTGCTGTGTGCTGGGTGTGGTGGGGGCCACAAAAATGGATCCCACCTTTACTGGCCCTCTGGCAGCTGAGTCTGTTTGGTTTTCGTTGCTGTTGTTTTGTTTTTGTTGCCCAGGCTGGAGTGCAGTGGCGCAATCTCGGCTCACCGCAACCTCCGCCTCCCGGGTTCAAGAGATTCTCGTGCCTCAGCCTCCTAAGTAGCTGGGATTACAGGCATGTGCCACCACCACGCCCAGCTAATTCTGTATTTTTAGTAGAGACAGGGTTTCACCATGTTGGTAAGGCTGGTCTTACACTCCCGACCTCAGGTGATCTGCCCGCCTGATCACCTGAGGTCAGGGATTACAGGCGTGAGCCACTGAGCCCAGTCCGTTTATTTTTTGAGGCAATATCTCACTCTGTGGCCCAGGCTGGAGTGCAATGGCAGGATCATAGCTCATCGCAACCCTGCTCCCCTGGCCTCAAGCGATCCTCCCACCTCAGCCTCCCGACTCCCTGGGACTACAAGCATGTGCCACCTCCTGGCAACTCATGTGCTGTAGCCTTGACTGAAAGTTAGTCCCGTGCTCCCACTCACCCTATAGCGAAACAATCCAAGCCCTCAGTTAGACTTTGATTCACTCATTCATTCACCTTCTCACTCATTCATTCTGTAAGTGGTCATTGAACTACAAATCATTGGAAGATTTTATTAATGGTTTTCCTGCAGTTGAAGGGACAAACCCTGTTTCGCCTTCCCTGAAGTCAGGGTATGACAACCACCACTGCAGGGCCCGGGCAAGGCCAGAGAGGAGGACGCCGCTGCCCAGGGATGGTGCTGGGTTCAGTCCTGGAGCTTGCTGGAATACGGCTCCGCCCTGTCCAGCGGCGGCCCACGGTTCACAGACGTGTAAGAAGGCTCTGAGGCCCCCAGTGACTTGGGAACAGCCTCCTCTGTGATCTGGGAGTCGTGAGTTGTTTCCCTGTCAGAACTCCCCATGTCCCTGGCCAAGGGGATGGAGAAACGCAGGATTAGGGAAGCAGAGCAAACCCAGACTCCTTCAGCTGCTTGGGGACCTTCATGCTCAGACATCACTTTCACAGACAGCGTCTTCGTAGACATTAATCAAATAACCTTTCTGGAGCACTGACCCTGTGCTAGGCCCTGGGAATAAGGAAGAGGTGCACCTTTTTGAACAATGTGAACAACTTACGGGTCTTACTGGGAGCTGGACAATTTGAGGCCATTGTCCCATGTTCCTAAAGAACTAAGATTGCAGGGGGAGACCAAGTGCAACAATGACCACGCAGCATGGACGAGTGCAGAGGGGAGCTCCAGGAAGGCTTCCTGGAGGAGGCGGCAGCTCATGTGGCCCTAAAGAAGGCGTGTGGGCTGGGCACAGTTGCTCACACCTGTAATCCCAGCACTTTGGGAGGCCGAGACAGGTGGATCACCTCAGGTCAGGAGTTTGAGACCAGCCTGGCCAACATGGTGAAACCCTGTCTCTACTAAAAATAATTAAAAAAAAAAAAAAAAAAAAAAGCCAGTCGTGGTGGTGCATGCCTGTAATCCCAGCTACTCAGGAGGTTGAGGCAGGAGAATCGCTTGAACCTGGGTGGCGGAGGTTGTGGTGAGCCAAGATGGTACCATTGCACTCTAGCCTGGGCAACAAGAGCGAAATTCTGTCTCAAAAAAAAAAGAGTGTGGGGGAAGGGAAAGGCATTCAGGTGTGAGGTCTGTACTTGTGGGTGTGAGGCAGGAAGGGCTGAGGGGTGTTGGGCAACAGTGCAGATTGGAGTTTAGTGCAGCTGGAGCCGCAACAGAGGGAAGGTGGCCGGCGGGATACATGAAAAAGCTGGGCTAAATTCAGATAACTGAAGATAACAGGGTCTTCAGTGCCAGATTAGGCACTGCCTGAAAGGAAGGAGGGCCATTGCCGTGTTCTGACTGCTCCTGGGTGCAGCCAGGCAGTTTCTGGGCAGCTGTTATCACCTGTTGTGTTTTTGTTAAACTGAAATGTCAGAGTCAACCTGATTTGCAAATTCTCATCCTCCTCCCTCACTCCATCTCCCCAGCCCCCACCTCTCTTTTCCAGCCTGGCTAGTTTCCACGTATCCACGTAATTATACCTAAACAAGACACTCTTCTATCTGCTCCACTCCTACCCACACTGGGACCTCTCTCGGTCTTCAAAGTCCCCTGGGCCTCCCTGCCTCCCTGCCTCTCACTAAGCAGCACTCTGCTGATGAGAGTTTGCTCACGCTGACGCTTCCTCCAGGAAGTCCACCCTGACACTCCAGGCAGCACCCACCCTCCTCTAGATTCCCACGGCACCTTGGTTCATCCCTGCCTGGTCCTTCCAGGGGTTGGTGGGCTGTGGGCTCACCTGTTTGCCCACTCACAGCCCTGCTAACCCTGGTGCACCCCCGGGAGACCTGGAGTTCTCATCCAAAGCCGACACGAATCACAGGTGTCTGTGGAGCCCCGAGTCTCAGGTTCTAGGCCCAGCTCTAGGTGCTGGTGCCAGGCTGTGTCACCTTGGGCCACTCTGACTCCTTCTGGGCTTCAGTTTCCCCATCTGTACTGCAAGTGAGTGTATTATAATGACAACAAAAGCAAATACTTGTTGAGTTTCTAAGCACTGCTCTTCTTTTTTCCAAGACGGAGTCTCGCTCTGTCTCCCAGGCTGGAGTGCAGTGGTGTGTTCTCGGCTCACTGCAACCTCTGCTTCCCGGGTTCAAGCAATCCTCCTGCCTCAGCCTCCTGAGTAGCTGGGACCACAGGCGCCCACCACAGTGCCCGGCTAATTTTTGTATTTTTAGTAAAGACAGGGTTTCACCATATTGGCCAGGCTGGTCTCGAACTCCTGACCTTGTGATATGCCTGCCTTGGCCTCCCAAAGTGCTGGGATTACAGGCGTGAGCCGCCGCACCCGGCCTCTAGAGATTTTACAGAGATCATTCCACTTAACCTTCACAACTCCATGAGATGATTAATATTTATTATTTCCATTTTCCAGATGAGGAAACTGAAGAATAGAAGGACAGCAAGCCATGCCACTTAGAGTTAAGGGTGCATAACTTGAAGTGTCAGAGCTAAGATCTGAACCGGCCATCTGCCCACAAGCCCAGCTGCTGGGCCCTACCCGCCCCAGCTGAGCAACTTGACTTTGATGAACCTCCCGCTTTGAAATCCCAGAACTCTGCTCCCCCTTCACCAGACACTCCCCGCCGCCGCTCTGCCGCAGGGCAGAGGGGTAGCCTCCTTGCCTCCCGGGCTGTCCCCTGCCTCAGAGGACCCAGCTTCTGAGTCCCTGTGGGCCGAATGTGTCTGGCGTGTCCCTGGGGTCCAGCCCTCCCAACTGGCAGGTACTTACAAGAGGCTGAGAACAATGGCACCAGCAAAACCCACAAGTAGAAAGAAGGGCAGGGAGCCCAGGATGGAAGTGATAACAATCATGCCTCCGCTTCGCCGGCCTGGCCACGTGTCGATTGCCGAGTATGGAGTGACTGTGGTAGGACACCGCCTGTTACTCCCCGGACACCGCGCCACCTCAGACGTCTCCCAGGAGGCGGCTGGTGTCTCCCCCACCCTGGCTGCCGGGGATCCAGGGATGACCCTGGGACCCAGTACGGCGACTTCTCCCAGGTTTTAGGCACAATTACCTTGTTTTGTTTGTTTGTTTGTTTTTTTGTTTTTGTTTTTGTTTTTGAGACGGAGTTTCGCTCTTGTTACCCAGGCTGGAGTGCAATGGCGCGATCTCGGCTCACCGCAACCTCCGCCTCCTGGGTTCAAGCAATTTTCCTGCCTCAGCATCCCGAGTAGCTGGGACTACAGGCACGTGCCACCACGCCCAGCTAATTTTTGTATTTTTAGTAGAGACGGGGTTTCACCATGTTGACCAGGATGGTCTCGATCTCTTGACCTCGTGATCTACCCGCGTCGGCCTCCCAAAGTGCTGGGATTACAGGCGTGAGCCACCAGGCCCGGCCAATTACCTTGTTTTCCCCACATTCCACCTCCCAACTTTCTTTTATGTGTTTCTGGCCACTTCTTCTTTTAAATCTTTTTTTTTTTTTTTTTTTTTTTTTTTGCATTATTTTCTGTTACTGTTTTTGAGACAGAGTCTCGCTCTGTCACCCAGGATGGAGTGCAGTGGCACCATCCTGACTCACTGCAGCCTCAACCTCAGGCTCAAGCAATCCTCCTACCCCAGCCTCCCGAGCAGCTGGGACTACAGGTGCGTACCATCACGCCCAGCTAATTTGTTGTATTTTTTTTTTTTTGTAGAGATTGGGTTTCACCATGTTGCCCAGAATGGTCTTGAACTTGGGCTCAAGCAATCCTCCTGCCTCAGCCTCCCAACGTGTTGAGATTACAGGTGTGAGCCACCAGGGCGCCTGGCCTTTGCATAATTTTAAATTATAAACGGACTCAAGTCTTCTGGTGAAATGACTAGGATACAGATTATAAACAAAGACGAGGCAAAGGGCCCTGGTCTGACGGGGCCAGGTGGACGGTGGCTGTCACTCTTCCGGGGCTGGCCTCACCCTTTGGAACTTTGTGAACGGATGATGTACGGGTCCCACAGTAGCCAGCCACTTGCAGCTACTGTGCCAGGTCCCCTGGAGACCCCACTCTGCAGATCACTGACTGCACTCAGGGAGCCTGAGTCCCCGGCCAATGACACACAAAATCCTGGCTCAAGCCGGGCCGGCCTGGTCCTGAGGTGCATGCTGTTCCCCAGAAGGGCCCTGTGGTCCTCCCGCAAGAGAAGTGGACCTAGTGCTTCTGCCTGGGTTCCCCAAAGGAACCCTGCTGTGGAGGCCCTCAAGAATTCTTCTCTCTTCTCAGATGAGGAAAACCACACTGCGTGGGAATGCCACAGGAGGGGAGCAGGGAGTGAGGATGGGAGGAGTCACCCCAGACACACACACTGCCACACTCTCACACACCACACAACACACACCAGCTCAAACACACACACTTACACACACCACTTACACACACCACTCACCACATACGAAGTCACTCACACACATTCACCACACACATCACACACCAACTCAGTCACTCTCACACTCATACACCACACATACCAACTCACACACACACACCAACTCACACACTCACACTCACACATCACACACCAACTCACACCCTCACACTCACACATCACACACCAACTCACACCCTCACACTCACACATCACACACCAACTCACACCCTCACACTCACACATCACACACCAACTCAAGCGCACACACACACACTGCCACACTCACACCACACATACCACACATACCAACTCACACACCCTCACATTCATACCACACACCAACTCAGACACACACTGCCAGTCTCACACCACAGATACCACACCTACCAACTCACACTCACACTCACACCACACATCACACCAACTCAAACTCACACACACACTCTAACACATAACTCACACACACACCCTTACACTCACACACCAACTGAAACACTACCACCCACCACACATACCAACTCATACACATACACTCACACACCATGTGCCACACACCAACTCAAACACACACACTGCCACACTCTAACACATAACAACTCACACACCAACTGAAACTCACACTACCACACACCACACATACCAACTCACACACATACACTCACACACCATATGCCACACACCAACTCAAACTCATACACACTGCCACACTCCCACACCACACACACCAACTCACAGTCACTCACACACCACACATCACACACAAACTCACACACACACTGCCACACTCTCACACTACACATCACATAATACACACTCACATCCACCACACAGACACCACATACACTCTCACACACCACACATATATCACCACACACACCACACATACCAACTCACTCACACACCACACACACCAACTCACACTCACACACACACACCATACTCACACACACCTACTACACACACCACGTACCACACACATACTCTCAGTCACACACTACATCCCACACACACTACACACATACACACCAACTCACACACACATACCATGTACCACACACACCACACATGACACAACAAATCACATGCACACTCAGACACATACCATGTACCACACACAACACACACCAACTCACACATGCTCATACCACACACAATACACACTCTCACATACACCACACACACTCTCACATACCACACATCTATCACACACTCACCACACACATCACACACAACTCACACACACTGCCACACTC